>CM022183.2:7712981-7726348 GCA_011420285.2 Erysimum cheiranthoides | reverse complement strand
TTCAAAGGGAGTCACTTCAGTTAAGATAATAGTAGCATCTTCCCTGACCAGATTTTCTAGGTGACATCCAAATTCACATAATATTTTCTTTCAATTCAGTAAGGTAAACCAGAGTTTAGTTCTAGCATAGAGTAGTTATAGTGTTTTCATAATTCGGTACTCATTATTGCACTTGATATAGCAGTAACTCATTATCTATGGCTTTTATATACGAAAACAGTAATATTTACCACACAAGTTACATATGAACTTCCTTCCTTGATCAATAAACTTCATGAAAGGATTCATGTAGCCCTTACAACGTGAGCATCTAACAGGGCCACTCTCACCAAAGTCCACAACCTGCTCAATAACATAGTCTATGTCAACATGAATTTCTTCTATAATTCTTTAAAAAAGCATTAATTTCTGTTTTCTTTCCGTCAAATAGCAAGGACTGGAAACATAAAATTCTGTACTCAACTTGAAACTTAAATAATAAGACAACAAAATATAAACAGTGCAAACAATGAAAGCCAATATGGTTTACGTGATCAGAAAAGGCAGTATGTGAAGAGTTTAATATTACTTGGATAGGCTCTTCTTGTGGATGAGAAAGCGCCATTGGTTGGATTATTAAAGCCAGTTGCATACCAGATGTAGATAGAAGATCAACAGTGCATGGGATCTATTGTGGATACAGGGAAGCAAGGTATCAATATCAGAGGTCAAGGGACACAGTAAATCAGTACTTAAAACACATATAATTACATTTGGCTAAAGACATTTCACTTCACAGTTACCTGACTGATTGTGCATCGCATATAACGCGGGCTGCAATTTCCAGTGTCTCTAGCAATATAATCAACAGTTGTAGCCTTCAAAAAAAGATTTAAAAAAAAAAAAAAGGGAGATTCAGGGGAAACTAATAGCAATTTTACAATATCACTTGAGATCAAACAGTAATTTCCAAAACTAATATTATATGAAATACCGGTGGAGGATTAGCCTGATTCTGCACGCGAGTTTCGAAGTTGATTGGACTGGAGCTTGAACCTGGCCTTGGGATCTGATTAAGATCAATCTTTGACGGGCTAGAAAGTGGTCATTGACTGATTTGGAATTGGACCCATGCCATACATTGAACCAGGAGTGCCAGGAGTAGAAGGTAGCTACCAATTTTCAAAGTTGTAAAGCAATCATAATGTGTAACACAAGGAAATACATCAGTTGTGAAATAGAAGAAAGGCCAAAATCTAAAGATATACATAAAATGTTCCCTATTCTATTACTAGGCAGAAAGATCCATAAATTAATGTTCCCTTCTGGAAAGATCCACAAGTCACATCAAGAATAGGTGTTTACTTTCAATTACTGCTAGACAACAACATACATGATGAGCTTCGAAGGATGTACCTGCTGTGGTGGTACTCCATAAGAAAAGCCTCCTGGCATGGGTGGTCTGCCATAAGGGGCACGAGAAAAAGGTTGTTGGCGGAGGCATTGAATGAGCAGGAGGTGAAGATAACGGTGAATTGCCTGAAAGAGGACTTGCATTGGGAGGCTGTCCATAGGGTGGCGGTGGTGCCATCATAGAACCACCTGGGAACTGTGATCCTCTGGGAAATGCCCCTGGACCCATCATCGGAGGAGGAGGTCCATTACTCAACGGACCGCCAGGCATGCCAGAGGGAGGTGGCCCATTATTCAACGGACCGCCAGGCATACCAGAGGGAGGTGGCCCATTATTCAACAAACCGCCAGGCATACCAGAGGGAGGAGGCCCATTATCAACGGACCACCAGGCATGCCAGAGGGAGGAGGCATGGACATGCCAGGTCCCCTAGGTGGAGGTGAACCAAAACCAATCGGCCGTGCTCCTGAAGGAGGACCTGCAGGTACACCACCTGATGGACCTGAAGCTGGAAAACCACCAGGCTGCGGAAATGACGAACCACCACCAGGCTGCGGCTGAGGATATGACGACCCACCACCAACAAATGGGCCACTCGACGGTCTGGAACCAAACGGTGGCTGACTAGAAGGTGTACCAACAGGTCTTCCAACGGGTGGAAACCCACCAGGTTGCGATCCCTGAGGAGGCCCACCTGGTCTAGCCATTGCAGCAGGAGGAGGAGGTCCAGGTCTAGCCATTGGAGACGGCCTAGGTTGTTGTTGTTGTTGTTGTTGTTGAACACCATAAGGTCCTGATTGAGGAAAATTCTGTGGAGACTGACCAAAAGGTGGTGATGGTCTAGGACCTGAACCAGGCATAGGAGGAGCTGGCCGGTTAATATTCAAATTCTGCATATTAGCAGCTAAAGAATTGGGGTTTCCTTGTGAACCAGGAACAAAATTCGAAGGACCAGAGCTTTGAGGATTGTTAGGTCTATGTGCTCCTGGAGGCACTGGCACTGGAGCAGCCATGCTTGATTACCAAACAGATCAAAATCCTAATCCAAGTGCGTTTACAAATCTACGAAAATCAAATCATGATCATCACAAACAACATGTAACAAAAAACAAAATCAAATTCAATTGGAATCGTAATCAATTCAGTGGTAAACAAGAAATCGAATTACCTGTAAACAAGAGAATCTTCGGATCTGTAAATGCAAAAACAGAAAAAAAAAAAGATCAGATCTGGAGAATCCGGATTGAAACGAATAGGGTTTAAGAGAGATAATTGCAATTCGATAATCATCAAACAGCAAAATGCAACAAAATTCACGAAACCTGGAGAAGGAGATTACGAGTATGATCGGAGAATTTTGAGTGATCGATGATGAGAAACTTGAGAGTGATGAAGGAGACGAAGCTATGAGGCCTTATAGCGTTTTAATGAAATAGGTAACGGTTCGTTGAATCGAACCCGAGGCACTTGATACATATCCGGTTTGAATCGAACCGGTTTGATGTCACGAAAATTCTGACTTAAATTTCACCCTTTTTGGTTCGGTTCAAGTTGGGTTATAGTAAGAGATCTATAAACGGAAAGTATCCAAAGGGGAAGTATTATGACGTAATCTATCCAATTAGAATTTACGATATCATTTCTATTTTGTATTTAACGGAGTAATTTTTTTTTAACATCTTTTTTTTTATATAACATCATTTAAATCATAATTTTTTTTATATAAGTAAGAGAGGTAAAAACTCATATAACTTTTTCGGTATAAGCCAGATTTTACCCATAATTTATTCGTACTAGCTATCACTCGATTATATGACTTTTTGAATTATATTAAAGTAATTTTTTAGTCGACTTATAAATCTCTAGTCAAAACAAAAATATGAGATCTGTGTTTTTAGCAATTTTATATAAAAAATCTCGTTATCTGATATATTAATTAATATTTCCTATAAATATTTTTTAAAATTGCTATTTTTTATCATAATTATTTAATATAATAGTAATTTATTTAGGAAGACCGCGTCTCTTTATTATCACATTTTGTATTGTACATTTTTATCTTATACTTTTAAAATCTCTTGCTATCGTTACATGTTTAAATATGCTAGATAAAGTATAGTTCAACACAAAATTCGTTTAATTTTTTTGGAATACATTTCAATCTGATATCTCTGTTATCGCGATAATTTTTATGAATTCTAATTTGAAATATAAATATCATAAATGAAATGCTAAGCAAGTAAGTAAAGAGATGAGAAAACAAAATTTGTATTCACAATTTTTGAAAAATATACAATAATAAATTGACAAAGATGGGATATATTGTCAATTAGGGTTAATCTGTTCCCATCTAGTTTAAGATAGCAGTTGACTTTTTTTGTTGGAGTAATTTCCACCCATCAATTTGAACCATCATCGACAGCTCAAATGCATTCACTTCAACAAATTAATTAAAACAAAAAAGATTTAAGGTAAATATTTTATTATCTCATTTATATTCTCTTTTTCTATCAAACTATTACAAACGAAATGGATAATTATTTTTAAGAATTATCGGACTGTTTTTTTCATAATTATATTTTATTGTATATATATATACATATATTATAATAACAATTTATAAAAGTGGACAGAGTATTGAATGAGGAATACAGAGTTCCTAAACACGAACTGGTTTTCATTGACTTTCTTTTATAAAGTGTTATTGTAGATATATATTACAAAATAATTATTAAAAATAGTTGTTTCTAGTTTTTCAAAATGTATTTTTTTGGTCGTGAAATTTCAGGTATAAAAACAGCAAATTTAAAAATTTTAGTATTAAATAGAAAATTTTTATTAGTTGATAAATTTGTTGGAAAATCAGAATAATTTATGTATTTTATTTTAAAAGAAATTTAGTTGAGGTATTTTCTAGGGATATTAATTCAGCCCACGCACCAGGAAAAAATTAAATGTTGAATTATGAAAAAGTAACAGCTTACGGCAATGGTTCCTCCATCAATGCCGAGGGCATTCCACTGTGGAGGAGTTTCATCACACAAGTTATAAGCACAAACAACGACATGTAGAAGAGGACAACAAATATATTCCAGTTGAGGGCCAAAAACCCCAACAATGAACGGTGTTTTGTGACCAGCGCAATAATAGACGAGAATCAGGTATTTACTAAATATAACAGACGGCAAAAGAAGAGATGGGTTCCAAGTGAGAGCAGTATAAGACAGAGGAGATACATGAATGTGAATAAGCCGACGAGCCATGTCGTCAGAGTTGTTGCGTTTTTCAGCATGATTCCAAAAAAAGAACTACTCCGTTGAAGAACATAAGTGCTCTGTGAATATTTACTCGGCCGAGAGTGAGCATCGAGTAGTATCAGTGTCCAGCTCGACGAAATTTGGATATCTTTCATGGCGTTGTTCTCGGCCATTTTGGACGGTGAAGATAGAAAGTTGAAGTATGACATAATTTCGCCAAATAGAATTTACCATATATCATTTATATTTTGTATTTAAATCATAATTTTTTTTATAAGTAAGTTGGGTCAAAGCCCATATAACGTTTTAGGTCCAAGCCGGGCTTTAATAATTTACTTCTATCAACTGTAATTACTCAATTATATGATTTTTTTTGAATTATTTTAAGGTTAATTTTTGTAGACTTATAAATTTAAATTAGTCAAAACAGAAATATTAGTTTTGAATTTTTATCAACTTTATGACAAAAATATATTTATCTTATCTATTATTAATAATATTCTCTGTAAATATCTTGAAAAATTACTTCTTCTTTTTTTTTTAATCGTAATTTTTATTATAATATTTTCTTATAATCATCTTATACAATAACAATTTATTTGGGAAGACTACATCTTTTTATTATGACTTTTTGTTTTGTGCTTTTAAAAATCTCTAGCTAATGAATTTTATTGATGCTATTTTTTGTTTTTGATGATCTGCCTCTCTATATTTCTTCTTTGTCCTGTTAGTTTTCAATTTCAATGTTTGTAGCTTCTATTGTTCTTATAAAACTTGTAGGGTTTTATTATCGGATTTGTTCCTTTGATGGAATCTTTATTTGTCAAGAAAAAAAAGTACAGTAGTGTCTTCATGTCAAGTTTCAACCTTCAGTTTAAGAGAAAACAGAATTTTCTTGCGATTAATTGAAGAACCCTAGTTTCAATGGCCAATAAAAGAGAAACTGAGCATGCCTTGTCTATAAACAGACCACGTTTTCACAAAAAAACGAGTTTATGTATAAGTAAATTAACAATCTATCAAAGTGGAGTTTTTCCGGCATATTTAGGCATCTTCTTAGATATACCGTCATCCACATCATTTTCCAGATAGTAGTGAGGAGCAAGCTCTATCAACTAAAGTGGTTTCACCTTTGTTACCTGTTGCATGTAAATCAAAATATATATATATATAATATATATATTGTTTATATTTTGTTCTTCGCTCTTACTATTTTACATTTATGTTTATTCATCTTCTTTCAAATTTCTAGATTGTTTTACTACAAAATCAAAATCATTTGATCATATTTTGTACATATTTTATTATCACCATGAACAAAAAAGGTTTAAACTCTTTTATATTAATATAACTTATCACTTACATCTAACAAGTATAATCATAAGAAAAACGTGTTTGAACTATTTTGTGATATCTTAGATGACCAAATAATATTTTGCTACGATTTTATGGAACACAGTTACACAGCTAACAATTTATTTTTCTTCGCATATTTATATATTTTAGCTATCGATTTGAAAATAACCTGATTTCTCACCAATTCTCAACTCATGGGAATAATAGTCAGATCTTTTATTTCATGACTATAGAAGTAGTTTCAAACTTTTGGTCAGCATTGGTATCTCTTTTAAATTTGATACGACGAAAAACACACAATATTTACTATTTGTGGTTTGATTTTTGGAAAGAGTGATTTTTCTAACGTATTTTAGAATACATATGGAAAAGTATTTTTATACGCTCCATTTTGTTGTTCTAAAAATTATAGGAGACAAGAAAACAAATTACGTATATGTCTTAATCCTGTATGTCTCTTATATGTTTCCTATATGTTTTCTCTTAGCAAAACACACAAACGGATTTTCGGATCGGATCGGATCGGATATTTCGGGTTTCGGATTTTTCGGATAGGAGAATTTAATATCCGTTCGGGTTTTATGATTATTCGGATCGGATTCGGATCGGGTTTTTTCGGATTCGGATAATCCGGATAGGATAATTCATTATCCGTTCGGATTTTTATGACTATTTAGATCGGATTCGGTTCGAATATTTTCGGATTCGGACTGGATTTTTGAAAAAAAAACTAAAAATTCTATTTATTTTTTAAAAAATTGGTTATATTTTGGAAAAATTGGTTATTTCGAATATTTTTTGTTATTTGCTATTTTTTGAATATAAAAATAACTAATATTTTTGAATATCTAATTTTTTTCGGGTTTTCGGATATACCATTCGGATTTCGGTTCGGATCGAATTCGGATCGGATTATTCGGGTAGGAGAATTCATTATCCGTTCGGATTTTAAAACTATTCAATTCGGTTTCGGATTCAGATTTTTCGGATCGGATCGGATCGGATTTTCGGATTTCGAATTTTATGCCCAGGGCTAGTCTCTTAATGTTCTCTCTCAGCAAAACACAAATGTATTTTTTTCTTAATCCTATATGTCTCGTATATGTTCTCTCTAGCAAAACACAAATGTATGTTTTGCCTTTATACATTTGAATACATTTCTTTTAAACAGAAATAAGCAAAATATTTTCTTGTCTCCTATATGCTTTGTCTCATCTCTATATCTCTCGTTCTCTCACAAACGAAATGAACAATTTTCTAAGAATTATTTGACTGTTTTTATCTTGTGGACAGAGTGTTGAATGAGGAACAAAGAGTTCCTAAACACGATCAAACAAATGAACCGGTTTTTAATTGAATTTTTTTTTTGTTAATATATATATATTAAAAAATAATTATTAAAGATAGTTGTTTCTAGTTTTTCAAAAAAAATTTCTTTTGTCGTGAAATTTCAGGTATAAAAACAGCAAAATTTAAAATTTGTAGTATAAAATAGAAAATTTTTACTGGCTAATATATTTGTTGGAAAACAAAATAATCTATGTATTTTTTTCCAAAGAAAGTTACTTAGCTTGAGGTATTTTCCAGGAATATTGGGTTGATTAACATATTTTTGGGCTACAAATTAAGTAAATAACAACCCATTCTTCCAAATTAAGTCAATAACAACAGTGAATGTAGATTAAAACTATACCGTTAAAAAAATAGTGTATATATCTTTGATATATATTATTTTGATGGTTACATTTTATAGTTAACAATGCATTTACTGTTTATTTTTTTCAATACGGAAAGAATGTAATATATAGTTCACATATTCATACAAATACCCAACTATTGAAATGTATATAACTATCTAAATGAATATGAAGGCTACCCTCGATATATTTTTATAGTTTAATGATATGTATGTGCTTTGTATTTGTCCCTTCGGTATAAAATCTAATAAAAATACGTGTTTTATTTTTACGTAATTTCAATGTATGAAACATAATTCATCATGTCAAAACAAGTAAATTTTTTAAAATACAATTCAATACTTCGTGATATAGTTCACTGTAAAAAAAGCAATATAATTCGTAACAACTTATTGTAATAGCATTTGATTCGTGATATATAGTTCACTTATTGTTTCATGATTCCTACTAATGAAAAGTGGAACAATGGTTTTTTTTTTTTCCAATATAAAAATGAGAAACGAGAGAAAGTGCCATGTTTTTTTTTAAATGAGGATGATTACAAATGAGAGATCGTATCTCTATATAGAAGAACACTTCTAAAAGAGATATGGTGACGATCGATTACAATGATTCAGCAACACTCGACTAAAAACTGAAATATAAATAAAGAAAGTGTTGATGGATTGTATAGATTGTGAGACTGATCTATATTAAAGCTAATTTCTAAGGATATTTATTAGAGAATATATATAGAAAAGTATTCAACAATACCCTCTAAGATCAACTAGAACCTTATAGCAATCTCTACTAATTTAAAACCAAACAAAAACTATGGAATTATGAAAATAAAAGAAAAAAGACTTAAGTAAAATAGTAAAATGTACATCAAGCTCGGCCTACTAATCCGGTTAGGCTAGAGAATAGGTCGTGGTGGTGGTCCTGAAACACCCATCTTCATCACTGTAGTAAGTGTATTATTTATACACATGACCATCTTATTATACTAGCTAGTTGGCCACTTAAATGGAGAACAGTGGCCGTAATATCCCAACGACTTATTCTACTTTTTTCTTATCTTCTCTTACATTTTAGTACAAGTGAACATAAGCAGTTACTTTATCCAGTTAAGACCAATTTATTGGTTCCCATTCCCAAAAAGGGTTGTGATAGCCCCTCAACCATCTCTGAGATGCTTTGTGTAATAGTAGTAGTAGTATTCACCGGAAAAGCAACGTTGTTTCCTCCTGAATGTGAAGTTTCTGGTGAAGTTGATATTGTGGCACGTGATGATGATGTCTCAACTCTATTTCTAGGAAGCTGTCTCTCTATTCCATAAGCTTCAGTGGGACGTCTGTCAAAGGCTCTTGAGCTTCCTGACTTTATGTAGATTCGACAGATACTGAATTCGTTCCTCAACTATATTGAATAAAAAGTAACAAATCTCATTAAAACCTTTTCTTGATCAAAGAAACGTTGACTTTTTTTTTCTTAAATATTATTAGTAGTTTAGGTATCTTAGGGTTAGTAGAAATTCTGAGTTTAATATAAACCAATAGAGAACAGAATGCATGCATGATTTTTTTGGTTTTATCATTGTATGATGCACGTTTTTTTAAACTGAATAATTTCAAATACTAAAAAAACATGAAAACTTTTTTAAATCTATTGATTGCACACTCTTTTACCACATATATGATCACATTTGAAAACACTATTATAAGTTAAGACTTTACTCTAGTCTCTCTATATATATAAGACATAATAAAACCTCTATGACAAAGGGTAATAAATTTTTCTCTGTTGTAATAAATTTTAAAAGCGTATTCAGTTAGTTATGTACTTCACAGGTTTGTCCAAAAGGTGTTGCAACATCAGTTATTTCTTTATTTTTATATTGGAAAATCCCACATATAAAATTTGGTTTTAAGAAAAAACAATCATGTTCAATTAGTATTTCTAAATAGTATTGGTTTTCCTAGTATTTGATAAAAATGTTCAATTTAAAAGTGTTGTTAAGCTCACCTTAGGGATGGTAGATACACTGGCTGTTTCGTCAACTGCTTTATATTCATTCATCTTCCACTTTGTTTTTCTCCCGGTTGGTGCTTTTCCGGTATAGAAAACCATCGTCTTCTTAACTCCGATTACTCGGTTATCCGGTGAGAACACCGGTCCGGGTGAACCAGTTGCTTTCCAGTATCCTGAACTAGTGGTCCTGCTTGGTCTTCCTCCTCTAGCTTCCCTCTCTTGTCTTGGCACGAAGAAAATCCATTGTTCTCCATCTCCTCGACACCTCTCTCCCGCAAGATCTACACCACAAAAAACACACCAAGAACACACATCTCAGTTTTTGCAAGCCTCAAATCATGTGTTTACGTTTCCGTTACATGTTAAGTTAACTTTTCCAACGATAAAAAGAAAATATGAGAGATTGATGAGATCGATCATATCAAAATTATGGAAATCATGAAGATCGAGAAAGAATATATAGCAAATTATGATAATTGGCAATATATTAGTTTGGGAGACCTCATCAATCTCCCAATTATAAGCTAAAAATACAACAAGTATAATCAAAACTCGGTTGAAGCAAACCATAGGAAATATATAAGAGCACCACATAATTTTATAGAAAATGAAATTGCTTAATTTTAGACTTGTGATTCTTTGTAAAGTTTTTCTTACATATATAAACACAAATCCAAACGCAAATATAACAAACCTATAGTTAATCAACAAAACAACATAAACACAAACAAACAATTGAAACCAAATCTCATGCTATAATTTCATGATGAAAACATTATTCTACTCAAGAAAAACAAAAAGGAGAACTATACAGTAAGACTAGAAAACAATTAACGATTCAAAAACATCAATATAGCTAATGATTGCATACGTACTTGGAAGCTGAGCAGCTCAACGCTAAACACATCAAGAATAGGTATGAGACTTTGAATGATAACATTTCCTCCACCAAGCTGGATTCTTAAGTAGAAGGTAAGAAGTTCTACTTCAGTCGATAGAACCGAACCCTACGGGAAGCTCTTCCTCCATTTCTTGGTATGTTGAATACATTTTCTTCGTAAATAAAAGTGAAACCTCGCATGATGAGGTTAAATAGGAAACCAAGTCGTTTTTTGTAAGTAGAGATTGGTTTTTCCGAGTGAAATGAGAAAAGCTTTTACGCGTTTGGACTTTAGTATTCTGTTTTTTATTATTATTTCTTTTCATACTTTGTTGGGGAATTGGCCGCGGGTCCATCTCTTGTGAAATTATGATAATTTCGTGCCATTTATATCACGTCTATATACGTGAGACAGTGAGTGCTGTCGTCAAACCACATACACTTGTCATTGAATGAGTCAAGGTTTCTTCTTACTAGTCTTCTTCTAATATTCATTTATATAATATCCTTTGTCTTTCCATTGTTATCTCCATGTTTTGGTTGGATAAATGCAATAAAACAAATGGTAATTTTTAATTTTTTTTGTTTCGAAAATATTTTTTTTTTAAATATTATTAAGAGATTGTTTCCTAAAAATAGTACACCACTAAAACTAAAATTTAAACCTTTAAAACAAAACCCTAGATTATAAAAAAATAAACCCTAAACCCTAAAAACTAAACTTTTTGCCAATAAGTCAAATGTGTGGGCTCAACAACTATGTAAACCTGATTATTCATATTAATGATTAATTTACAGTTAATTAGCAAAAAAAGTAAAAAAAAACTATAAACCTAAAATGCTAAATTTTAAACCTAATTCAAATCCAAATATTTAAATTATAAATCTTTAAAAAATTATTTAGTGTTTGTGGTATTTTGTTTTAAAGAAAGTACTTTTTAGTGATATCTTTAAAAAAAAAAAAGAACTAGGGATGGTATTTTTTTACCAAAAAAAAAGGATGGTATTTTTGAAACAAAAATTTATTTTAGTGGTATTTTAAAATATTTTTATTAATAAATTATATACAGCTTTTTTTACTTTTACAATATTTTGACCAATATAAATTTAATATTATATATGGGTAAACTAAGTAAAGTAAATTTAAGAATTTTGTTATATGAAACTAAAATAAATGGCTACAATACAAAATTGAATTGAGGTAGCATTATCTTCAAGTGATCATTTGGAGAGTGTGAGAACTTCGATTATTATTTGGTCAACGTTTTCTTTCTAGGTTTGGATGAGCTATTGGATTCAAAGCATAAATTATCCATTATAAATAACCCTGAGACTCTAACTATTATGATTGGAAAAATAATAGTTGATGAATTAAATCACTTAAAATTGTATCACAAAATTAAATAATATTATTAACATTATTATATATAAATGATTTAAATATTAATAATGTAATATTATAAATAAACCGATGCAAATAATAGTTAAATTGATTAACGTTTTTTATAGCAAAATTGGTATTAATATATAACATTACATCACTTATTAATTATAACCAAAGTAAATATTAACATCATACTGACAAATTGATGAACATACTAACATCATTTATATTAAATAATATAAATATTTTTTTATTCATATCAGTTATTAATACCGATGCAAATTATTTGCACCATCATTTTTAGAGTCATTTATTTAAATGATGCAAAAGGTTTTTACATCATTAATAACTAATGCAAATTTTTTTAAAAAAGTGATGTAAAACAGCTTTTTTTTACATCACTTTTATTGTAGTGTTGAACAAGGATTTATGGAACAACATAAACATGAAAAAGATAAGAAGAAGCTTGAAAACAAAGCCATGTCATCGAAGAGGAAAACAGTGATGCGCTAGTTCATTCTTATCTCATAGGAAACTTATACATCACATATTTCAAGTATTTGAAATTCAAGTCAGAGTGAAGCAATTTCCTAATTATCAGGATATACTCAGTATCTTGTAAATTTTGACATTTTAGAGAGAAAATCACTTGAGCTCTAATGCGCATGTTCACACCTAATGCTGCATGCTATATTTTCTAACATCTTACATAATTTTTTTTAACTCGAGCGTTAAAGGATCTTTGGAAAAGAATCCTAATGTTCGTCTTAAACTATAGGCCTAATTTATTACTCCTTCTGTTTCAATTTAAGTTATTTTTTAGGAAAATTTTTTTGTTTCAAATTAAGTTATTTTTTCAGTTTACAATACAACATTAATTAGATTTAAATTTATTTTAACCAATGAAATTATACCTGCAATTTTATTATTGGTTGAATTATGATTAGGTAAGTGATAAATGATGTTTTTTAATTGAAAAACTTCAAAATTAATTGATTTCTTAATTAGTGTGCCAAAATCTAAAAAATAACTTAAAGTGAAACAGAGGGAGTATATATCAAAGTGGTTTATCCCTAACATGCAGACTCTAAGCTCTAATTGACACCTTTAATAAAGAATTTATTAAAAATAATTATTTTTGTTATTATTGTCAAAATTATGTCGAATTTCGATAGATTTATTGGTAAAGTAAACAAAAGATTTGTTGTAAAAAAATCATCATATCTACGTGAAAAAAGTTTTCGTGAAAAGAACAAAATTTAGAAGGAAGTAGGAACCAAGAAGTGAAAAAACAAGGAAGGTGAGATGATGTTGCCATGTTGGTGTGGTCCTCTTAACATAAAAGAAAAATAAAAAAAAATTGGGTGGATAGATTAAGTTCACTAACACG
>CM022183.2:7694452-7712881 GCA_011420285.2 Erysimum cheiranthoides | reverse complement strand
CGTGTTAGTGAACTTAATCTATCCACCCAATTTTTTTTTATTTTTCTTTTATGTTAAGAGGACCACACCAACATGGCAACATCATCTCACCTTCCTTGTTTTTTCACTTCTTGGTTCCTACTTCCTTCTAATTTTGTTCTTTTCACGAAAACTTTTTTCACGTAGATATGATGATTTTTTTACAACAAATCTTTTGTTTACTTTACCAATAAATCTATCGAAATTCGACATAATTTTGACAATAATAACAAAAATAATTATTTTAATAAATTCTTTATTAAAGGTGTCAATTAGAGCTTAGAGTCTGCATGTTAGGGATAAACCACTTTGATATATACTCCCTCTGTTTCACTTTAAGTTATTTTTTAGATTTTGGCACACTAATTAAGAAATCAATTAATTTTGAAGTTTTTCAATTAAAAAACATCATTTATCACTTACCTAATCATAATTCAACCAATAATAAAATTGCAGGTATAATTTCATTGGTTAAAATAAATTTAAATCTAATTAATGTTGTATTGTAAACTGAAAAAATAACTAATTTGAAACAAAAAAATTTTCCTAAAAAATAACTTAAATTGAAACAGAAGGAGTAATAAATTAGGCCTATAGTTTAAGACGAACATTAGGATTCTTTTCCAAAGATCCTTTAACGCTCGAGTTAAAAAAAATTATGTAAGATGTTAGAAAATATAGCATGCAGCATTAGGTGTGAACATGCGCATTAGAGCTCAAGTGATTTTCTCTCTAAAATGTCAAAATTTACAAGATACTGAGTATATCCTGATAATTAGGAAATTGCTTCACTCTGACTTGAATTTCAAATACTTGAAATATGTGATGTATAAGTTTCCTATGAGATAAGAATGAACTAGCGCATCACTGTTTTCCTCTTCGATGACATGGCTTTGTTTTCAAGCTTCTTCTTATCTTTTTCATGTTTATGTTGTTCCATAAATCCTTGTTCAACACTACAATAAAAGTGATGTAAAAAAAAGCTGTTTTACATCACTTTTTTTAAAAAATTTGCATTAGTTATTAATGATGTAAAAACCTTTTGCATCATTTAAATAAATGACTCTAAAAATGATGGTGCAAATAATTTGCATCGGTATATTAATAACTGATATGAATATAAAAAATATTTATATTATTTAATATAAATGATGTTAGTATGTTCATCAATTTGTCAGTATGATGTTAATATTTACTTTGGTTATAATTAATAAGTGATGTAATGTTATATATTAATACCAATTTTGCTATATAAAAAACGTTAATCAATTTAACTATTATTTGCATCGGTTTATTTATAATATTACATTATTAATATTTAAATCATTTATATATAAATAATGTTAATAATATTATTTAATTTTGTGATACAATTTTAAGTGATTTAATTCATCAACTATTATTTTTCCAATCATAATAGTTAGAGTCTCAGGGTTATTTATAATGGATAATTTATGCTTTGAATCCAATAGCTCATCCAAACCTAGAAAGAAAACGTTGACCAAATAAATAATCGAAGTTCTCACACTCTCCAAATGATCACTTGAAGATAATGCTACCTCAATTCAATTTTGTATTGTAGCCATTTATTTTAGTTTCATATAACAAAATTCTTAAATTTACTTTACTTAGTTTACCCATATATAATATTAAATTTATATTGGTCAAAATATTGTAAAAGTAATATAAAAAAGCTTTATTTAATTTATTAATAAAAATATTTTAAAATACCACTAAAATAAATTTTTGTTTCAAAAATACCATCCTTTTTTTTTGGTAAAAAAATACCATCCCTAGTTCTTTTTTTTTTTAAAGATATCACTAAAAAGTACTTTCTTTAAAACAAAATACCACAAACACTAAATAATTTTTTAAAGATTTATAATTTAAATATTTGGATTTGAATTAGGTTTAAAATTTAGCATTTTAGGTTTATAGTTTAGTTTTTACTTTTTTTGCTAATTAACTGTAAATTAATATCATTAATATGAATAATCAGGTTTACATAGTTGTTGAGCCCACACATTTGACTTATTGGCAAAAAGTTTAGTTTTTAGGGTTTAGGGTTTATTTTTTTTATAATCTAGGGTTTTGTTTTAAAGGTTTAAATTTTAGTTTTAGTGGTGTACTATTTTTAGGAAACAATCTCTTAATAATATTTAAAAAAAAATATTTTCGAAACAAAAAAAAATTAAAAATTACCATTTGTTTTATTGCATTTATCCAACCAAAACATGGAGATAACAATGGAAAGACAAGAGGATATTATATAAATGAATATTAGAAGAAGACTAGTAAGAAGAAACCTTGACTCATTCAATGACAAGTGTATGTGGTTTGACGACAGCACTCACTGTCTCACGTATATAGACGTGATATAAATGGCACGAAATTATCATAATTTCACAAGAGATGGACCCGCGGCCAATTCCCCAACAAAGTATGAAAAGACAAATAATAATAAAAAACAGAATACTAAAGTCCAAACGCGTAAAAGCTTTTCTCATTTCACTCGGAAAAACCAATCTCTACTTACAAAAAACGACTTGGTTTCCTATTTAACCTCATCATGAGCTATGAGGTTTCACTTTTATTTACGAAGAAAATGTATTCAACATACCAAGAAATGGAGGAAGAGCTTCCCGTAGGGTTTCGGTTCTATCCGACTGAAGTAGAACTTCTTACCTTCTACTTAAGAATCCAGCTTGGTGGAGGAAATGTTATCATTCAAAGTCTCATACCTATTCTTGATGTGTTTAGCGTTGAGCCTGCTCAGCTTCCAAGTACGTATGCAATCATTAGCTATATTGATGTTTTTGAATCGTTTAATTGTTTTCTAGTCTTACTGTATAGTTCTCCTTTTTGTTTTTCTTGAGTAGAATAATGTTTTCATCATGAAATTATAGCATGAGATTTGGTTTCAATTGTTTGTTTGTGTTTATGTTGTTTTGTTGATTAACTATAGGTTTGTTATATTTGCGTTTGGATTTGTGTTTATATATGTAAGAAAAACTTTACAAAGAATCACAAGTCTAAAATTAAGCAATTTCATTTTCTATAAAATTATGTGGTGCTCTTATATATTTCCTATGGTTTGCTTCAACCGAGTTTTGATTATACTTGTTGTATTTTTAGCTTATAATTGGGAGATTGATGAGGTCTCCCAAACTAATATATTGCCAATTATCATAATTTGCTATATATATCTTTCTCGATCTTCATGATTTCCATAATTTTGATATGATCGATCTCATCAATCTCTCAATATTTTCTTTTTATCGTTGGAAAAGTTAACTTAACATGTAACGGAAACGTAAACACATGATTTGAGGCTTGCACAAAAACTGAGATGTGTGTTCTTGGTGTGTTTTTTGTGGTGTAGATCTTGCGGGAGAGAGGTGTCGAGGAGATGGAGAACAATGGATTTTCTTCGTGCCAAGACAAGAGAGGGAAGCTAGAGGAGGAAGACCAAGCAGGACCACTAGTTCAGGATACTGGAAAGCAACTGGTTCACCCGGACCGGTGTTCTCACCGGATAACCGAGTAATCGGAGTTAAGAAGACGATGGTTTTCTATACCGGAAAAGCACCAACCGGGAGAAAAACAAAGTGGAAGATGAATGAATATAAAGCAGTTGACGAAACAGCCAGTGTATCTACCATCCCTAAGGTGAGCTTAACAACACTTTTAAATTGAACATTTTTATCAAATACTAGGAAAACCAATACTATTTAGAAATACTAATTGAACATGATTGTTTTTTCTTAAAACCAAATTTTATATGTGGGATTTTCCAATATAAAAATAAAGAAATAACTGATGTTGCAACACCTTTTGGACAAACCTGTGAAGTACATAACTAACTGAATACGCTTTTAAAATTTATTACAAC
Source organism: Erysimum cheiranthoides (assembly GCA_011420285.2). Lineage (NCBI taxonomy): Eukaryota > Viridiplantae > Streptophyta > Magnoliopsida > Brassicales > Brassicaceae > Erysimum > Erysimum cheiranthoides. Next base: position 7,708,971 of record CM022183.2, on the reverse strand, counting down.
AGAGAAAAATTTATTACCCTTTGTCATAGAGGTTTTATTATGTCTTATATATATATAGAGAGACTAGAGTAAAGTCTTAACTTATAATAGTGTTTTCAAATGTGATCATATATGTGGTAAAAGAGTGTGCAATCAATAGATTTAAAAAAGTTTTCATGTTTTTTTAGTATTTGAAATTATTCAGTTTAAAAAAACGTGCATCATACAATGATAAAACCAAAAAAATCATGCATGCATTCTGTTCTCTATTGGTTATATATTAAACTCAGAATTTCTACTAACCCTAAGATACCTAAACTACTAATAATATTTAAGAAAACAAAAAAGTCAACGTTTCTTTGATCAAGAAAAGGTTTTAATGAGATTTGTTACTTTTTATTCAATATAGTTGAGGAACGAATTCAGTATCTGTCGAATCTACATAAAGTCAGGAAGCTCAAGAGCCTTTGACAGACGTCCCACTGAAGCTTATGGAATAGAGAGACAGCTTCCTAGAAATAGAGTTGAGACATCATCATCACGTGCCACAATATCAACTTCACCAGAAACTTCACATTCAGGAGGAAACAACGTTGCTTTTCCGGTGAATACTACTACTACTATTACACAAAGCATCTCAGAGATGGTTGAGGGGCTATCACAACCTTTTTGGGAATGGGAACCAATAAATTGGTCTTAACTGTATAAAGTACTTCTTATGTTCACTTGTTACTAAAATGTAAGAGAAGATAAGAAAAAAGTAGAATAAGTCGTTGGATATTACGGCCACTTTCTCCATTTAAGTGGCCAACTAGCTAGTATAATAAGATGGTCATGTGTATAAATAATACACTTACTACAGTGATGAAGATGGGTGTTTCAGGACCACCACCACGACCTATTCTCTAGCCTAACCGGATTAGTAGGCCGAGCTTGATGTACATTTACTATTTTACTTAAGTCTTTTTTCTTTTATTTTCATAATTCATAGTTTTTGTTGGTTTTAAATGAGTAGAGATTGCTATAAGGTTCTAGTTGATCTTAGAGGGTATTGTTGAATACTTTTCTATATATTATTCTCTAATAAAATATCCTTAGAAATTAGCTTTAATATAGATCAGTCTCACAATCTATACAAATCCATCAACACTTTCTTTATTTATATTTCAGTTTTTAGTCGAGTGTGTCTGATCATTGTAATCGATCGTCACCATATCTCTTTTAGAAGTGTTCTTCTATATATAGAGATACGATCTCTCATTTGTAATCATCCATCATTTAAAAAAAAACATTGGCACTTTCTCTCGTTTCTCATGTTTTATTAGGAAAAAAAAAAAACCATTGTTCCACTTTTCATTAGTAGGAATCATGAAACAATAGTGAACTATATATCACGAATCAAATGCTATTACAATAAGTTGTTACGAATTATATTGCTTTTTACAGTGAACTATATCACGAAGTATTGAATTGTATTTTAAAAAATTTACTTGTTTGACATGATGAATTATGTTTCATACATTGAAATTACGTAAAAATAAAACACTTATTTTTATTAGATTTATACGAAGGGACAAATACAAAGCACATACATATCATTAAACTATAAAAATATATCGAGGGTAGCTTCACTATTCATTTAGATAGTTATATACATTTCAATAGTTGGGTATTTGTATGAATATGTGAACTATATATTACATTCTTTCCGTATTAATGAAAAATTAATAAACAGTAAATGCATTGTTAACTATAAAATGTAACCATCAAAATAATATATATCAAAGATATATACACTATTTTTTTAACGGTATAGTTTTAATCTACATTCACTGTTGTTATTGACTTAATTTGGAAGAATGGGTTGTTATTTACTTAATTTGTAGCCCAAAAATATGTTAATCAACCCAATATTCCTGGAAAATACCTCAAGCTAAGTAACTTTCTTTGGAAAAAAATACATAGATTATTTTTGTTTTCCAACAAATATATTAGCCAGTAAAAATTTTCTATTTTATACTACAAATTTTAAATTTTGCTGTTTTTATACCTGAAATTTCACGACAAAAGAAATTTTTTTTGAAAAACTAGAAACAACTATCTTTAATAATTATTTTTTAATATATATATATATTAACAATTTATAAAAAAAATTCAATTAAAAACCGGTTCATTTGTTTGATCGTGTTTAGGAACTCTTTGTTCCTCATTCAACACTCTGTCCACAAGATAAAAACAGTCAAATAATTCTTAGAAAATTGTTCATTTCGTTTGTGAGAGAACGAGAGATATAGAGATGAGACAAAGCATATAGGAGACAAGAAAATATTTTGCTTATTTCTGTTTAAAAGAAATGTATTCAAATGTATAAAGGCAAAACATACATTTGTGTTTTGCTAGAGAGAACATATACGAGACATATAGGATTAAGAAAAAAATACATTTGTGTTTTGCTGAGAGAGAACATATAAGAGACTAGCCCTGGGCATAAAATTCGAAATCCGAAAATCCGATCCGATCCGATCCGAAAAATCTGAATCCGAAACCGAATTGAATAGTTTTAAAATCCGAACGGATAATGAATTCTCCTACCCGAATAATCCGATCCGAATTCGATCCGAACCGAAATCCGAATGGTATATCCGAAAACCCGAAAAAAATTAGATATTCAAAAATATTAGTTATAATTTTATATTCAAAAAATAGCAAATAACAAAAAATATTCGAAATAACCAATTTTTCCAAAATATAACCAATTTTTTAAAAAATAAATAGAATTTTTAGTTTTTTTTTCAAAAATCCAGTCCGAATCCGAAAATATTCGAACCGAATCCGATCTAAATAGTCATAAAAATCCGAACGGATAATGAATTATCCTATCCGGATTATCCGAATCCGAAAAAACCCGATCCGAATCCGATCCGAATAATCATAAAACCCGAACGGATATTAAATTCTCCTATCCGAAAAATCCGAAACCCGAAATATCCGATCCGATCCGATCCGAAAATCCGTTTGTGTGTTTTGCTAAGAGAAAACATATAGGAAACATATAAGAGACATACAGGATTAAGACATATACGTAATTTGTTTTCTTGTCTCCTATAATTTTTAGAACAACAAAATGGAGCGTATAAAAATACTTTTCCATATGTATTCTAAAATACGTTAGAAAAATCACTCTTTCCAAAAATCAAACCACAAATAGTAAATATTGTGTGTTTTTCGTCGTATCAAATTTAAAAGAGATACCAATGCTGACCAAAAGTTTGAAACTACTTCTATAGTCATGAAATAAAAGATCTGACTATTATTCCCATGAGTTGAGAATTGGTGAGAAATCAGGTTATTTTCAAATCGATAGCTAAAATATATAAATATGCGAAGAAAAATAAATTGTTAGCTGTGTAACTGTGTTCCATAAAATCGTAGCAAAAATATTATTTGGTCATCTAAGATATCACAAAATAGTTCAAACACGTTTTTTCTTATGATTATACTTGTTAGATGTAAGTGATAAGTTATATTAATATAAAAGAGTTTAAACCTTTTTTGTTCATGGTGATAATAAAATATGTACAAAATATGATCAAATGATTTTGATTTTGTAGTAAAACAATCTAGAAATTTGAAAGAAGATGAATAAACATAAATGTAAAATAGTAAGAGCGAAGAACAAAATATAAACAATATATATATTATATATATATATATAATTTTGATTTACATGCAACAGGTAACAAAGGTGAAACCACTTTAGTTGATAGAGCTTGCTCCTCACTACTATCTGGAAAATGATGTGGATGACGGTATATCTAAGAAGATGCCTAAATATGCCGGAAAAACTCCACTTTGATAGATTGTTAATTTACTTATACATAAACTCGTTTTTTTGTGAAAACGTGGTCTGTTTATAGACAAGGCATGCTCAGTTTCTCTTTTATTGGCCATTGAAACTAGGGTTCTTCAATTAATCGCAAGAAAATTCTGTTTTCTCTTAAACTGAAGGTTGAAACTTGACATGAAGACACTACTGTACTTTTTTTTTCTTGACAAATAAAGATTCCATCAAAGGAACAAATCCGATAATAAAACCCTACAAGTTTTATAAGAACAATAGAAGCTACAAACATTGAAATTGAAAACTAACAGGACAAAGAAGAAATATAGAGAGGCAGATCATCAAAAACAAAAAATAGCATCAATAAAATTCATTAGCTAGAGATTTTTAAAAGCACAAAACAAAAAGTCATAATAAAAAGATGTAGTCTTCCCAAATAAATTGTTATTGTATAAGATGATTATAAGAAAATATTATAATAAAAATTACGATTAAAAAAAAAAGAAGAAGTAATTTTTCAAGATATTTACAGAGAATATTATTAATAATAGATAAGATAAATATATTTTTTTGTCATAAAGTTGATAAAAATTCAAAACTAATATTTCTGTTTTGACTAATTTAAATTTATAAGTCTACAAAAATTAACCTTAAAATAATTCAAAAAAAATCATATAATTGAGTAATTACAGTTGATAGAAGTAAATTATTAAAGCCCGGCTTGGACCTAAAACGTTATATGGGCTTTGACCCAACTTACTTATAAAAAAAATTATGATTTAAATACAAAATATAAATGATATATGGTAAATTCTATTTGGCGAAATTATGTCATACTTCAACTTTCTATCTTCACCGTCCAAAATGGCCGAGAACAACGCCATGAAAGATATCCAAATTTCGTCGAGCTGGACACTGATACTACTCGATGCTCACTCTCGGCCGAGTAATATTTCACAGAGCACTTATTTTCTTCAACGGAGTAGTTACTTTTTTTGGAATCATGCTGAAAAACGCAACAACTCTGACGACATGGCTCGTCGGCTTATTCACATTCATGTATCTCCTCTGTCTTATACTGCTCTCACTTGGAACCCATCTCTTCTTTTGCCGTCTGTTATATTTAGTAAATACCTGATTCTCGTCTATTATTGCGCTGGTCACAAAACACCGTTCATTGTTGGGGTTTTTGGCCCTCAACTGGAATATATTTGTTGTCCTCTTCTACATGTCGTTGTTTGTGCTTATAACTTGTGTGATGAAACTCCTCCACAGTGGAATGCCCTCGGCATTGATGGAGGAACCATTGCCGTAAGCTGTTACTTTTTCATAATTCAACATTTAATTTTTTCCTGGTGCGTGGGCTGAATTAATATCCCTAGAAAATACCTCAACTAAATTTCTTTTAAAATAAAATACATAAATTATTCTGATTTTCCAACAAATTTATCAACTAATAAAAATTTTCTATTTAATACTAAAATTTTTAAATTTGCTGTTTTTATACCTGAAATTTCACGACCAAAAAAATACATTTTGAAAAACTAGAAACAACTATTTTTAATAATTATTTTGTAATATATATCTACAATAACACTTTATAAAAGAAAGTCAATGAAAACCAGTTCGTGTTTAGGAACTCTGTATTCCTCATTCAATACTCTGTCCACTTTTATAAATTGTTATTATACATATATATGTATATATATATATACAATAAAATATAATTATGAAAAAAACAGTCCGATAATTCTTAAAAAATAATTATCCATTTCGTTTGTAATAGTTTGATAGAAAAAGAGAATATAAATGAGATAATAAAATATTTTACCTTAAATCTTTTTTGTTTTAATTAATTTGTTGAAGTGAATGCATTTGAGCTGTCGATGATGGTTCAAATTGATGGGTGGAAATTACTCCAACAAAAAAAGTCAACTGCTATCTTAAACTAGATGGGAACAGATTAACCCTAATTGACAATATATCCCATCTTTGTCAATTTATTATTGTATATTTTTCAAAAATTGTGAATACAAATTTTGTTATTTTCTCATCTCTTTACTTACTTGCTTAGCATTTCATTTATGATATTTATATTTCAAATTAGAATTCATAAAAATTATCGCGATAACAGAGATATCAGATTGAAATGTATTCCAAAAAAATTAAACGAATTTTGTGTTGAACTATACTTTATCTAGCATATTTAAACATGTAACGATAGCAAGAGATTTTTAAAAGTATAAGATAAAAATGTACAATACAAAATGTGATAATAAAGAGACGCGGTCTTCCTAAATAAATTACTATTATATTAAATAATTATGATAAAAAATAGCAATTTTAAAAAATATTTATAGGAAATATTAATTAATATATCAGATAACGAGATTTTTTATATAAAATTGCTAAAAACACAGATCTCATATTTTTGTTTTGACTAGAGATTTATAAGTCGACTAAAAAATTACTTTAATATAATTCAAAAAGTCATATAATCGAGTGATAGCTAGTACGAATAAATTATGGGTAAAATCTGGCTTATACCGAAAAAGTTATATGAGTTTTTACCTCTCTTACTTATATAAAAAAAATTATGATTTAAATGATGTTATATAAAAAAAAAGATGTTATAAAAAAAAATTACTCCGTTAAATACAAAATAGAAATGATATCGTAAATTCTAATTGGATAGATTACGTCATAATACTTCCCCTTTGGATACTTTCCGTTTATAGATCTCTTACTATAACCCAACTTGAACCGAACCAAAAAGGGTGAAATTTAAGTCAGAATTTTCGTGACATCAAACCGGTTCGATTCAAACCGGATATGTATCAAGTGCCTCGGGTTCGATTCAACGAACCGTTACCTATTTCATTAAAACGCTATAAGGCCTCATAGCTTCGTCTCCTTCATCACTCTCAAGTTTTCTCATCATCGATCACTCAAAATTCTCCGATCATACTCGTAATCTCCTTCTCCAGGTTTCGTGAATTTTGTTGCATTTTGCTGTTTGATGATTATCGAATTGCAATTATCTCTCTTAAACCCTATTCGTTTCAATCCGGATTCTCCAGATCTGATCTTTTTTTTTTTCTGTTTTTGCATTTACAGATCCGAAGATTCTCTTGTTTACAGGTAATTCGATTTCTTGTTTACCACTGAATTGATTACGATTCCAATTGAATTTGATTTTGTTTTTTTGTTACATGTTGTTTGATGATGATCATGATTTGATTTTCGTAGATTTGTAAACGCACTTGGATTAGGATTTTGATCTGTTTGGTAATCAAGCATGGCTGCTCCAGTGCCTCCAGGAGCACATAGACCTAACAATCCTCAAAGCTCTGGTCCTTCGAATTTTGTTCCTGGTTCACAAGGAAACCCCAATTCTTTAGCTGCTAATATGCAGAATTTGAATATTAACCGGCCAGCTCCTCCTATGCCTGGTTCAGGTCCTAGACCATCACCACCTTTTGGTCAGTCTCCACAGAATTTTCCTCAATCAGGACCTTATGGTGTTCAACAACAACAACAACAACAACAACCTAGGCCGTCTCCAATGGCTAGACCTGGACCTCCTCCTCCTGCTGCAATGGCTAGACCAGGTGGGCCTCCTCAGGGATCGCAACCTGGTGGGTTTCCACCCGTTGGAAGACCTGTTGGTACACCTTCTAGTCAGCCACCGTTTGGTTCCAGACCGTCGAGTGGCCCATTTGTTGGTGGTGGGTCGTCATATCCTCAGCCGCAGCCTGGTGGTGGTTCGTCATTTCCGCAGCCTGGTGGTTTTCCAGCTTCAGGTCCATCAGGTGGTGTACCTGCAGGTCCTCCTTCAGGAGCACGGCCGATTGGTTTTGGTTCACCTCCACCTAGGGGACCTGGCATGTCCATGCCTCCTCCCTCTGGCATGCCTGGTGGTCCGTTGAATAATGGGCCTCCTCCCTCTGGTATGCCTGGCGGTTTGTTGAATAATGGGCCACCTCCCTCTGGTATGCCTGGCGGTCCGTTGAATAATGGGCCACCTCCCTCTGGCATGCCTGGCGGTCCGTTGAGTAATGGACCTCCTCCTCCGATGATGGGTCCAGGGGCATTTCCCAGAGGATCACAGTTCCCAGGTGGTTCTATGATGGCACCACCGCCACCCTATGGACAGCCTCCCAATGCAAGTCCTCTTTCAGGCAATTCACCGTTATCTTCACCTCCTGCTCATTCAATGCCTCCGCCAACAACTTTTTCTCGTGCCCCTTATGGCAGACCACCCATGCCAGGAGGCTTTTCTTATGGAGTACCACCACAGCAGGTACATCCTTCGAAGCTCATCATGTATGTTGTTGTCTAGCAGTAATTGAAAGTAAACACCTATTCTTGATGTGACTTGTGGATCTTTCCAGAAGGGAACATTATTAATTTATGGATCTTTCTGCCTAGTAATAGAATAGGGAACATTTTATGTATATCTTTAGATTTTGGCCTTTCTTCTATTTCACAACTGATGTATTTCCTTGTGTTACACATTATGATTGCTTTACAACTTTGAAAATTGGTAGCTACCTTCTACTCCTGGCACTCCTGGTTCAATGTATGGCATGGGTCCAATTCCAAATCAGTCAATGACCACTGTTTCTAGCCCGTCAAAGATTGATCTTAATCAGATCCCAAGGCCAGGTTCAAGCTCCAGTCCAATCAACTTCGAAACTCGCGTGCAGAATCAGGCTAATCCTCCACCGGTATTTCATATAATATTAGTTTTGGAAATTACTGTTTGATCTCAAGTGATATTGTAAAATTGCTATTAGTTTCCCCTGAATCTCCCTTTTTTTTTTTTTTTAAATCTTTTTTTGAAGGCTACAACTGTTGATTATATTGCTAGAGACACTGGAAATTGCAGCCCGCGTTATATGCGATGCACAATCAGTCAGGTAACTGTGAAGTGAAATGTCTTTAGCCAAATGTAATTATATGTGTTTTAAGTACTGATTTACTGTGTCCCTTGACCTCTGATATTGATACCTTGCTTCCCTGTATCCACAATAGATCCCATGCACTGTTGATCTTCTATCTACATCTGGTATGCAACTGGCTTTAATAATCCAACCAATGGCGCTTTCTCATCCACAAGAAGAGCCTATCCAAGTAATATTAAACTCTTCACATACTGCCTTTTCTGATCACGTAAACCATATTGGCTTTCATTGTTTGCACTGTTTATATTTTGTTGTCTTATTATTTAAGTTTCAAGTTGAGTACAGAATTTTATGTTTCCAGTCCTTGCTATTTGACGGAAAGAAAACAGAAATTAATGCTTTTTTAAAGAATTATAGAAGAAATTCATGTTGACATAGACTATGTTATTGAGCAGGTTGTGGACTTTGGTGAGAGTGGCCCTGTTAGATGCTCACGTTGTAAGGGCTACATGAATCCTTTCATGAAGTTTATTGATCAAGGAAGGAAGTTCATATGTAACTTGTGTGGTAAATATTACTGTTTTCGTATATAAAAGCCATAGATAATGAGTTACTGCTATATCAAGTGCAATAATGAGTACCGAATTATGAAAAACACTATAACTACTCTATGCTAGAACTAAACTCTGGTTTACCTTACTGAATTGAAAGAAAATATTATGTGAATTTGGATGTCACCTAGAAAATCTGGTCAGGGAAGATGCTACTATTATCTTAACTGAAGTGACTCCCTTTGAATTGTTATCACCATAATCATTTCAGGACTTCGATAATGTGGAATGTTTTTTTGATCCATTTTCTCATCAACTCTTTGCACAGGATACACTGATGAGACTCCTCGTGACTACCAGTGTAATCTGGGTCCAGATGGTAGACGTAGGGATGCTGATGAAAGGCCTGAGCTGTGTAGGGGAACTGTTGACTTTGTTGCTACAAAAGAATATATGGTTAGTTTGTGAACGTTTCTGATTATTTTATGCCTAAGTTCTGTGATGCCTTTATAAGATGTCAGTTTTCTTTTATCTGCTCAGAGAAAACACCAGAGTTTTTACGAAGTGGTCAGTACTCATATTCATTCGTTTTTCAGAAGATGGGAACTTCTACTAAGGCAGAAATTTTGTTTACTCTATTATTGCGATACCTGTATCTAATGTGGATCCACAAATTAAAAACAACCCTTGAAAATTAAATTTTGCTTTTGAGCTAAAAGATTTAGTTTCTATGCTGGAATGGGGATTACGATAATTATATATGCTTGGTAATGCGAAGCAAGCTACTTGGTCCATTGCAACCAGGTGGTGATAAATATCTGTATATTTTTTACAGGTACGAGATCCAATGCCAGCAGTATATTTCTTCCTCATTGATGTCTCAATGAATGCAATTCAAACAGGTGCAACTGCAGCTGCTTGCAGTGCAATCCAACAAGTTCTCTCAGACCTTCCTGTAATTTTCTCGCTCTTTCCAGTGATAGACATGCTATTTTTCTGTTTTCTTAAATAGCTGAGTTAGGAAATTTGTCTAGGCTATGGTCACTAGAGTAATAACTTTAAATAGACATGATTGTTTTATCATTATTTTAAAAAAGTCTTGTATGCATTTTGCAGGAAGGTCCTAGGACATTTGTTGGAATTGCCACATTTGACTCAACAATACACTTTTATAATTTGAAGCGTGCACTGCAGCAGGTGATTTGTTACGTTGTGTATTTCCTTGTTTCTTTTGCTAAACTATTTAAAAGGGGCAATGGAGTTATTCTGCAGAGACCTTTCTTCCTTTGGTGTCATAGATGTGAATATGTTATCTTGCGGCAAAGAATTCTTCTGTGTCACCTGGCTGAATAAATTTATACTGTTTTGTTTTCTTCACTTGAAAGCCGTTCTCTATTGCTATAGTTTTCCAGAATGTGTGCTCTCTTTTTCTTGTTAGAAAATGGTTTTGCTGGTTCCCATGTGAATTTGATTTGCTCTGCTTACATGCAGCCGTTGATGCTCATTGTTCCTGATGTTCAAGACGTGTATACACCTTTAGAAACAGATGTCGTTGTTCAGCTATCTGAGGTAAGCTCTTGGCCACTAGTTTTTGTTGTTTTCCGGGTGCGCCCTGCTTATAGTTTCTTACATTGTCAATTCCTAATCTCTTTCTTATTCTCTATTATTACTTGATTCTGCTGGAATTCAGTGCCGTCAACACCTAGAGATTTTGCTGGAAAGTATCCCAACAATGTTTCAGGAAAGTAAGAGTCCTGAATCTGCTTTTGGTGCAGCTGTTAAGGTATGTGATTACCAAATGTAAATGCTTAAGTATAAATCGGGTGCAGTTAGATGGTATCCTCAATTTTTCGAGTCGACTAATTAGTAAGCGTAAAACAAAGGATGGGTTCATTATTCTGAAAAACCAATAGATAAAGTTAAGTTGGTTTTGTGGGTAAATGGCCAATGAGGGTGGTGATGTAGCAAATTCTGACTCACGTATGTACAACTCTTTCCTCCTAGGCCGCATTCCTAGCAATGAAGAGCACTGGAGGAAAGCTCATGGTGTTTCAATCAGGTATATTACTTATTTTTAATTTGGGCCATGAGACTGATGCTTTTGTTTTCAATCGCTTGGAATCCATCTATTCATCTTGAATCACCTGAAATATCTATTCACCTCGATGATTATGCATACGTTTTTAAGTATTATTTCATTCTTCTTCTTCTTCTTCTTACATGTCCTACTGTTTGGTACCTACATACCTTAAATGATTTTATTACCATTTCCTCCATAGTCTTGCCTTCTGTTGGCATTGGAGCACTTTCCTCTAGAGAGGCGGATGGGAGAGCTAATGCCTCTGCGGGTGAAAAGGTACGCATTCTGGCCTATGCATTAGAGGTCTTGAAGTAATAGTTTTCTTAAATACATTTCTTTGGTTTCTTTTGCTGGCTTGTTTTTGTTTAGAAACTTGAATGGCATCTGATCCTGAGATTGTTGTGTGTCATTGCCAAAAGTAAATCCTCTTTAATATTATTTCAGGAGGCCCATAAATTACTTCAACCCGCAGACAAAACTTTAAGGACCATGGCTATTGAATTTGCTGAATACCAGGTATACCAATAGATCTGATGTGGGAAAATTAACCATTAGTGTTTCCATCTGCATATCAATCATCTACTGCGTATCACTTTCTCTTAATTGTTGCAATATTTTTCCCTATCTAATGCATCCAGACATGCCTCAGGTCTGTGTAGATCTATTTATCACAACGCAAGCCTATGTTGACATGGCTTCAATTTCCGACATCCCAAGAACTACTGGAGGACAGGTAGATTCAAATATTCTTTATCCTTTCAGGTTATCACGTATTCTTTTAGTTGAAATGACTCACATTTCTTTTCATTAAAGATTGATATAACTTACATAGTTCATAAGAATTCTAGTTAACAGAGTGGATCTCGTCTCAATACTTTGATTATTTTACCCATGGAAGCATGTGTGGCTTGTATTACCCTCTCATAAAAATTCCTGTGAAAGTTTTCCTTACTTGATACGTCTTCCCTGGGAAATTTGTATGGATTTTGAGCTCAATGTTTTGATTTTAACTTTCCATTATATTTGTTTCCAGGTTTATTGCTATTACCCTTTCTCAGCTCTTTCAGATCCTCCCAAGCTATACAACGATCTTAGATGGAATATCACTAGGCCCCAGGGTTTTGAGGCTGTCATGCGAGTCAGATGCAGTCAGGTAATGTTTTGTGGCAGAGAGCTCTGTCCATGTATTACTCTGCAAAATTTAGCTTGAGGTTGTATTGATGAATACCACTCTTGCCACTTATTGTAGGGTATTCAAGTGCAAGAATACTCGGGGAACTTCTGTAAACGCATACCAACTGACATCGATCTACCTGCGGTCAGTGAATCCTCCTTAAAATTTACGATTAGTTGTCTCTGATACCATTGTGTGTATCTGTTTACTTCGTATCAATACCAAAAATGAAAGCACTTCGGTATAAATTTGCGTCTTTTTTAACGAACCTTGAGTGCCATGCAGATTGACTGTGACAAAGCTGTAATGGTGACATTAAAGCATGATGACAAACTACAAGATGGTGCTGAATGCGGTTTTCAGGTTTACTTTGTACTCATGCCATTTGAAATAGTTTTTGCGAGACCCTACTTTGCTAAGATGTTGATACACTCTCATTTCATAAAATGTTCTACGTTTTCTTTATGATTTTTCTGTGGTTTTCAGTGCGCCCTTCTGTATACCACCATATCTGGAGAAAGAAGAATTAGGGTTCTTAACTTATCACTCCCTTGTACAAACATGCTCAGTAACTTGTTCCGCTCAGCTGACCTAGATTCCCAATTTGCTTGTATGCTGAAACAAGGTAGACGTCTTTATTTTGGCTCTGGTTCTACTGCTAGCCATGTAATGATATTAGTGCGAAAAACCATTCAGTGTGATATAATTTATTTGTGTTGTTCTTTATGTAGTGGCTAATGATATCCCTTCCAAGGCACTTCCATTGGTAAAGGAGCAAGCAATTAATAGTTGCGTCAGCATACTACATTCTTATCGTAAATTCTGCGCTACAGTTACGTCATCCGGACAACTTATTCTTCCTGAAGCACTCAAGCTTTTGCCACTATATACTCTAGGTATCTCCTTCTCACTTTTAATCCATTTGAAACAAAACTTCACACCACTTTAGGTCGGTTTGCTCTTTGTGTGCAAGGCACTTTCTATGACTTGTCTTGAATCAGAAATGAATTTCATATTGTATATCCGCTTGGCTAAATCTTGCCTTCAAATTACTTGGGATATGGATATACAATATGTATGCTTGCATAAAGAGGTGTTTATCGACGGCTGTACTCCCTTTCTGTTAACTTTGATGCTTTCCATGTGGCCTCTGAGACATTGTAACATGCTTGATACTGATCATATGCGAGAGCAAGTTAGACATTAGTTTTCATTAAGATGTATTTAATCCTTTTTTCGGTGAATTACTGGTACTATTCTTGCTTTGTATTTTGTTTTCTCTAAATTTCATTTGCAAATTGCTGAATTCAAAATATAGCATTGTAGAGCAGAACTTGTGATGTCATTATTTTTCTATTTTCAGCTTTAACCAAAGGTGTTGGGTTAAGGCCGGACGGGAGAATTGATGACCGGTCATTTTGGATAAACCATGTGTCTTCATTGTCTGCTCCTTTGGCAATTCCTCTAGTTTATCCAAGAATGATAGCTGTTCATGACCTTGATGCAAAGGTATGGAGCTAAACTTTTTGCTCAGGTATCATTACTCCTTAACATACTCTTAATTCAAAATTTTTGATGATTGTTTTTTAATCTATCAGGATAATGAAGGAGCTGTGGTTCCTTCTCCAATCCCATTACAAAGTGAACACCTTAGCGATGAGGGAGTCTATTTTCTTGAGAACGGTGATGATGGTTTGATATATCTCGGGGAATCAGTAAATTCAGATATCCTACAGAAGCTCTTTGACGTTCGCTCAGCTGCTGAACTTCCAAGTCAGGTAAAACAAAACATCATCTTCGCACATTTTGAAGGATCTGACTGTTACCTGATTGTTCATGACTTACTTGCTTAACCATGTTTCACGCTCGAAAATGATTGTTTCAACATTTTTACCTGCTTAACATGATGGTCTGTGTTTTTCTTCTCAGTATGTGCTGCAGCAGTATGATAATCAGCTATCAAAGAAGTTCAATGATGTGGTGAATG
>CM022183.2:7500266-7694442 GCA_011420285.2 Erysimum cheiranthoides | reverse complement strand
TTATTTTCACACTATCAAAACTCTGATGTCACTATATATAAGAAAACTATGAATCCTCTTTTCTCAATGGGAGCGATGTGGGACGTAGACAAATTGAGTAACCAATTACATCACTTTTTTTATAAGTGATGCTTAATTTTTAATTAGCATCGGTTGTTAGTGATTTAACTTTCGTATCATTTTTTAAATGATGTAAATTCATATATTCACATCAATATTCTTAAAGTGATGCAAATACATCTAGCTTTGCATCAATATTAATGAACTGATGCAATTCAAATTAATAATGCATCGATTATTATAACTGATGTTAAATTATATTTTTTGTATCGATTATAAATAAATAATTTAAATTAGTATCATTTAATATTTTGACGCAAGTTAAGTGATGCAACGAACCCTTTTTGTTGTAGTGACATAGAGGGTAATAATCATTTAGTATCCAATATCATTGATTATTGACATTCTCTGACTAATAATTAGTATTTGCTTACTAAGAGCCAAATATAATTTGGTATGTCATGAATCATGATAACATTAATAATTTTACTCAATAATATTTATTCCGTGCAAGGTTCCGGTCAACTTCATGTAGTTATAAGTTATAACTTAATAAATTATAATACGTGGGAAAACACGATTAGCATGGTTGTTAATGTTTATTTAATTGAGATTTTACAATCTTTTCAATTGTAAAAGAAAGAATAATGCAAGTCAAGTCAGACCTAATCTTTGATAAGATCCAATTCAATAAGAAAAATAGAGTTTTATTGTACATGCTTAACATATAGACCAATAAAATAGTACATGGTACCGTAGTTGGGGGTCCGACTAAGTGGAGATTTTTTTTTTTGGTTAAAGGACTAATTGGAGAATGTAAGCACGATCGATATAATATAATTTCATGTTTTGTTTTTTCTTTTGACATCATATAATTTCCTCTATAGTTATAATTTATATTTATGTTTATATAAAATGAACTATGTATTATGTTTGTTGAAAAAAAAAAAAGAACTATGTATTATGTTTAAATTTTATTAGGATGGAAGTTTTAACCGAAACAATCTTATAAGTTGATTGCTTTAGTATTAGTTTGGAACCAAGTAGCTAAATTTCAAAATAATTAATTAGAATAATGATGTACATATGTTGTGTTTTCCACGTTGATCATATATTAATAATAGAAGTTATACAATTCATAGAAATATTAATTTTTCTGTTTTACAGCACCATATTTATATATATATATATATATTAAGGTTTAATATTTTATTTTATTTTATTTTAAATTTCTTAACTGATTATTACATACAATTAAATAAATGGAAATAATATGACCCCTTAATATTTTAAAATTAATAATATATCAAGTTGTTTATTTTTATACTTTACACTAACGATTAGTACCCAATTAACTACAATAGGCCATGTGTAGTATTCAAAATAAAAATAATATCATGATATCCCTTGATATATGAGAAGATCTTGTTATTTTAATGACCAATATATAATTCATATCTTTGGTGGCAAAAAAATTAAAAACAATTCATATATTTATAATTTCCGACAGACTTTTTTTTTTTTTTAATCCGACAGACTTTATGTACTATATATATTCATGATCATTGTATGGTATGAAAATGGAAAACATTTGGAATATTCAGTAAATTCTTCAACTCACTCTGAATCTTCTTCTTCCTTTTTTTATATGATGCTTTCGTCTTCTTCTTCATCAAGTACCGGAAGTTTGGAAATCAACGCCGTGTCCTCCGATGTTTTACGGTCTAACATCCTCACACGCCTCGACGGCGCTTCTCTCGCCGCCTTGAGCTGCACGTGCTCCAACTTACACTCTTTCTCCTCCGAAGAATCTCTCTGGAAGAAACAGTGTTGCGCCACGTGGCCTTCTACTTTAGATACACGTGTTCAAAGCATCATCTCAACGTTTCCCGCCGGCCACCGGTCGTTTTTCTCCGATTCCTTCCCATTTCTCAAGCAAGATGGGTTGATCAATCTCTCACCGTCCGTTGTTGATACGTCGGAGTTAATCTCAGCCGTTGATATTGTCTACAAAGGTGAAGTGATTTTCTCAAAGGTTAATGTGACAGAGACAGTCTCTGATTGGTTCCTTTGTTCGCCTATGCGTGTCGATCTTGTCGAACCTAAAGAATTGATTTCGACCAAAGTTTCGTTGACCAACCAATGGGAAGATGACACGTGGAAAAACGACTTGGAAGAAAATCTCTCATTGAGCTGGATAGTCATTGACCCGACCCGTAAACGTGCGGCGGATGTATCAACCCGAAAACCCGTCTCGGTGCACCGTCACTGGTTAACCGGAGAAGTCCACGTAAAATTCTCAACTATTTTCGTTGTTAGCGACAAGAAAAAGTCAGAGCAAGTGGAGTTCACGGTGACGGTGGTGCTGGCAGCGTTTAGCCGGAGGGAAGAGGAGACGGCGGTGATGCAGATAAGGGAGGTGAGCCTTGTGGCAGAGGACAAGGAGGGGAAGAATTTAGGAGGGAAGGGTAGTATGGGAATTTTGGTAGCGGCGATGGGGATGAAGCGTCGGTGGAGGGCGAGAGGAGAAGAAGAAGCGAAAGAGAAGTACAGAGAATTCATGCAGAGGAAGACGGCGAAGACGGAGATGAAGTGGCGGCGGGAGAAGGAAACGGTTGTGGAGACGGCGGCGTGTTTTGTGGCCGTCTTGTTACTCGGTTTCATTTTGTGTGTTTATTTGTTTATACATAAAAATGTGATTGCCATCATGAAAAAATTGATAAAATAGTAAAATAATGTGATGAAAGAAAGCATTGGATTCAACAATTTTCAAATTTAAGCTGTAACTAATGTTGCCAAATTTTATACAACAAATTTTCCACTAGCATCGTTCCTAGAGTCTTCACCTATATCCATAAATCAAGACGTGAGCAACAAGTTATTTAGTGAAAACGATCACGCCTGTCCACACATAATATCGAGCAAGCAATCAAACAAGCATCACCTAATCATAGAATGGTCATACATCACGTTTTCTCTTATGTTCTCAAGCATCTAGCATCATACATTCTGATTCATATCATTCGTATCGTATCATACATTCGTTTTTTTATATACCTTTTTATAATCAATGACGTAATTGCTTACGTTTTATAATGTCAACTAAAAATACATTAACTTCTAATCTGATTTATATGAATACGAAAATTTGTCGATCTCATCTCACTTTCTGTTCAGCTCTGTTTTTGCCGTGTTTTAATCTCGTCGATCTTTTGTTTGTCTCATTACTTTTCCCTTTGTACATAACCTTTTGGTCTAATTAGTATTACATTAAGAAAAAGAAAAGTTGTCCGAGGAGACGACCCGGTTGCACCTTACGGTGCTTATTCTATGGATTACGGTGGCACTAAGGTCCATCATATCTTGGTCGGAAGGTTTGACACGTTTGTGAATCTCTCCAAATATAAACAATACTAGTACGTATAGGTACTGGTTGCCCACACATATCAAAGTCATCCACAAATTAAAGAAAGTTTACAATTCATAAAAATATATTTGTACGTTTTACAAAACATATATGCAATTTTAAAGATACAATAGGATTAAATCTGTATATAAATATTTGAAACTTATTAGCTGATAATTACATACAATTAAACAATCAAAATTCCTTAATTTAAAAGGTATTATTCATGAATACTGTAAAACCAAAGGTGGATCTTGTTTATTTCTATACTTTACGTCTTTTACACTAATGATTGTACCTAACTAACGTAGGCTATTCGAAAGAAAATTATCATAATATCTCATGTTAATGACAAGATCTATTTAAGAAACATAAAATAGCTGGATCTTAATTGGTTTGATTGATTCCCTTCACAACAAGAAGATCGATCCCGTCATTAAAGATTGTGTATACATACAAATTGACCATGTAAAGTCAACATTATTTGCATATGTGTATCATTTACACAAATAAACGTGAAACTGTATTGCTACAAAAGCAAACACGTGTTATAGTTTTATGAATGTTAATTAATTCCAAACAATTAACAAACAATATATCTGTAGACCATGGATTCGTAGTTCGTTCTTAAGCTAAAGAAAACAATTTATAATTAGGGGTATTATAGAATTGTAATTAAAAATGGATTTACCGTACCAAAGCACTAATATAAACGTTTAGTTCCAAAAAAAAATAATAGTAAAAAATTGAATTCGACTAAAGTTTCGTTGACCGACTGGGAAGGTGACACGTGTACAAACGACTTGGAAGAGAATCTTTCCTTGAGCTGGATACTCATTGACCCGACCCGTAAACGTGCGAGGGATGTATCTACCCGAAAATCCGTCTCGGTGCACCGTCACTGGTTGACCCGCAGAGCCGTCGCAGAGAATTATGAGGCCACAAGACCAAAAACATTTTTTGTTCTGTTAAAAATTTTTTTTAATGGAAACACAGATAAGTAAGAGTTTTGAGGGTCAAACTCATGATATCGTAGACTCTCTTTCACTGCTTATATCACTAGGCTAAACGAACTTTCTGTGAAATAGAGCCGATTATAGACCTATATAATTTGCGGTCGCAAGCTGATGCTTCATCAGGTTGTGTCTTGGGCTGGCTCTGTTGACCGGAGAAGGCCACGTAAAATTCTCCACCATTTTCGTCGTCGACAACAAGAAAAAGTCGGAGGAGCTAGGTGCAGTTCACGGTGATGGTGGTTCTGGTGGTTCTGGCGGTGTTTAGCCGGAGGGAAGAGGAGACGACGGCAATGCATAAGGGAGGTGAGCCTTTATCCAAAAATAAAAAAACCATAGTTGCAAAATTTAATAGAACAATGTATTATATAACTCATTTTGATTGTTAAGGAAAAAAAAATTGATGAACCACTTGTTATGTAAAGAACATGGGACTTTATTCTGATATTCTAATGTTTTAGTATAACTATTTTTTCACTGTTACCAGTGTCCGGATTAAAAAAAAAAACCCAGCTAATTTTAGAATTTTGAAGGTAAACAAATCATATGGGACAAAATTTATTTTTTTAAAAAAGAACAAATCATATATTCATACGGGTAAAGCACAAGACTTAAAACTTAAAAGTGGTCACACACACGTAATGACTTTGTTGAAAGTGGAATCAAATCTAGATTCTATGTCGAATTTACATTTTGAGACCTGAATCTCAACAACCATACTGGTTAAATGTTTTTAAGGTTTTATTTAATATTAGTTATGTAAATTTAAGAATAATTGATTTATAACCACGTAACTATAGCAATGTTATTTTTATTTGGTGTCTGAATAATTGCATGTCTTGTCTCATTTAACTCATTAATTAGAACATCTCTATCACTTAAGAGCATCGGTGTCGCAACAACTTTTTTCTTGAATCTTAAAATTTTTTAATTATTTAAATGTATTTAACAGAGAGAATGAGAGAATGAAAGAAGAGAGAGAAAGAAAGAAAAAATCAGAGAAAATGCAGCACCCACTCCGGTAGTGCCAACCAAGACTGGGCTTAAAACTGATCTTGCGGAAGACCCATCCGCAGCATCCAAACCCCCTATTCACATTTTTTTTTTTTTTAATTCTAAGACCACACAATCAGTTGGCCCGTTAAAGATGATCTTACAAAACCAATGGACTATCTCAGCATTAAAATAATAATATTAATTTAATTATTTAATTAAATTTAAATTTGTTAAAAAAAAATTAAACCACTCAACAAAGGATAAGTGTTTAATGGGCCTCTAATGAATTTCTCATATGAGAAACAAAGAATGGACAAAATAACCTAGTTTCTCATAGTATATCACTTGTAAATTGTAATATTAGAAATTAAAAGCATCATGCAAGATGTAAAGACTATTGTGAGTTAATTAGGTGTTCGGGTGCCAGAGCTTCCGAGATCTGAAAGAAGTTATGTTACCTATCCATTAAGGTTGCCCGGAGAGATAGGACCGGTCCAATGTTTTTAAATTTTTTTGGATGCTCCGTATAACTACAAAATTATGTTCTTTTTGCTAATTTAATTTTTTTTCTTAAAAGTTAGTGTTTAAAAAGGTGATACCCTAAGCAATGGCTTATTTTGCTTATGTTCTAAATCGGGCCTGTGAAGAGACGACATGGTGTTGCAACCTATGGCCTTTTTCTATGGATTATGGTGGCGCTAAGGTCCACCACATCTTTGTCGGAAGGTTGGATCGTTTGTCGACCTCTCCAAAAATAAACATTAGTGTGCTGTGCAGATACATGTAATCTATGGAACACATGTCCTAACATTACACAGACAGCAAAAAACCAATTGGCTTTGGCTCATGATCTTCCCCTTGAAGAGGACGGATCTTTAGAGATCCACCGTCTTTGGATCATTTATTTATCCTGTAATTTGAATGAACCCTATTGGGTCAAAGATTATGATACCAAAGGAAGATTTATGAGTTTTCTACCACAAAGCCAATTGGTAACTAATGCAATTACTAATCCTTCTTATATACTAGATTAATATCCTATAAGTCTCCGATGTGGGATTAGTTACTGTTTCTTAATATCAATATTTGGCCGACATTATTATTATCATCATAAGGTACCGTAAACCTCAAGTAATCTGTCTTAATCTTCGTAGGGTTTTCTATGTTTATCGGCTTTTTGGGCCGGAATTTCTCTTTCAAATGAATTGATTCGCCAGTTTATGAGCTCACTAATAAGCCCGTTTGAGTTTTTAGTCTCTCTGTGATGAATTGAGCATGATTAATTGTTTCCTTTGCAACACAGCAGCGTGTGCATAAAGAGTTAAGCAGTGTTCAAAAAATCGTTAGACGTTCTTTAGACGCTCGGTAACCGCCTAGCACCTAAACGGGGATTAATCGTTTGCCAATCGGTTCTAATCGGTTTTAATCGGTGACTAATATTTGAGACAATTATGATATGTATGTATTATGTTCTTAAATTTGTATTTAGTTCAGATGGAAAAGTTATATATTTAAAGTTTTTTCAACCCAGATCGAAACTCCTTCCTCTCTCCTATATTGTTTTTTTAATATTTTGTTGACTAAGTTTTTTCAACCACCAATATTTATTATTTTTTATTAAATAATTTCTCTCTCCCCTTTTAGTTCTTCTCCTTCCCGACCTTCTTCTCTCAGTTTTCTGCAACTTTTTTTCTTTCTCTCTAGTTCTTCATTACCCAGCCGACTTTTAATCCGATTTTACTTAAATCGCTTCGGCTAACATCATTTTAGCGTTTAATCGGCGATTAATCTCCGATTTGGCCGAGTTTTAGAACATTGGAGTTAAGTCGCCCTTTATTCATAAAAATATGATGGCCATTATGAAAAAACTGATATAATAGTTAATAAATGTGACGAAGGAAAAAGCATTGGATTCAACAAAAATGAAACTTGTTGTATCTCTTCACATTTTCGAATTTTGTAACTAGTGTTGCAAAAGTTAATACAACAATGTATATAATTAACTCATTTTACTTGTTAAGAAATAAAATGAAACCACTAGTTATGTAAAATGGGATCTTTGCCCGGTAGATATTAAATATTTTAGTGTTTATATATATATATATATATATATCACATTTATTATTATCGATGTTAGAATCAAACCAAACTAATTTGAAGGTAAGCAAGCCTTTTAGATAAAAACACTCAAGCCAAAACAAGAGATTTTTAAGGTGGTCACATGCAAGACGATTGTGTTGAAAGTGTAATCGATTATGAAACTTCTGCGAGTTTACGTTTTAAGACTCTCGCACCATGCACATGTGAGTTAACGTGATAATATTAGTTACGTGATTAAAGAGAATGACAATTAATTTATAACCATGTAACTATAGATGTACGTTATCTTAATTTGACGCCCATATAATTACACGCCTTTGCTCAACTCGTTCATTTTTAATTGGAATTTTGATGAAAATATTCTGTAAGTATATATCAGTTGATCCATTTAAAATTTTTGAATTGTATTATTAAAAACAAAATTTAAATATCAACATATTGTATCCCAAACTCGATATATAATTTGCATTTTGTTAGTTAAGAAACGAGGTACTCCCTCTGTTTTTGAAAAGTTGTCATTTTAACTGTATTTGGACAAATTAAGAAAAGGTAAACAATGACTATATTAATTAACCTCATAAAAACGACAAGTAATTATTTACAAATAATTTGTGTTTAATAAAATGAGGGTAATTTGGGTAGTTATTGGCATAAGTTACATTATTACCTTAAAACGACAACTAATTTAAAACAAAAAAAAACTCTAAAACGACAACTATTCGAAAACGGAGGGAGTATTATTTTCTTTAAACATATCGATTCAAAATCTAAAAAAATCAATCAATATAACTAAAGTATCACCTCTTATATTGTATAAAACGATGAAAATTAACAAATTCGTGTGAAATTTTTAGAATAAAATGCATATGAAATTGAAAAGAATCACAAGGAATAATAATACTTTACATTATATTTTACACGATTTCAAAACTTTTAAATCGATATTAGGGATTTTTTAAACTTCAAATTTTGTTTTTCGAACAAATCCACACCACATGTTTTATGTCTCTAAAATAAACAAATGTTGTTTATAATAAACCAAAAACATAATATCGATTAAACGGCATATGTTTAGGCAAAATAATAGACATTAAGATTTTTTCATTAATATATCTTTACTCGATAGAATTTCTCATTGAAAGTTTAGTTGAAAAGTTCAAAAAATGGATCGACCGGTGTTAATTTGAGGAATTTGTTTATGAAACAGCCTTATATAAATAAAATTTTTTAATTTAATATTTTTGTTAAAAGCTTTAAATTGGACCAATTGAAGAATTTCGTCCGTTAATTAAAATTTGTTTGGTAAATAATGTTGACAATGCAGGTTTTGATAAGTGGGAGTCGGGACAATACTCTCGGTTGGTCCCATTGGAATATTTGCAAACCCTACTTCGTCAGAGCCGGCAGATACATGTGATTTATTAATGAAAAATAGATTGGTCCCGAGGGGACAAAGGTTGTTTGTGGTGGTCGAAGAGGACGTGGAGTAGGCTGATTTAATTTCCACCATCAATCATTAAGGCTGATCAATCTAGTCGTATAATAAGAGCATCAGTAACGGTGCAACACATATGTTTGATCTTAAAGTAAAAAAATTATTAAAATAATGAGATTGAGACAAAAAGAGAAGAAGCTCCAGTGTCAGTGAAGGAGAGAGAATACCAAAAACTGTGTTTAGAACAGTTTGCAACATCTAAATCCACTATTTGATTTTTTTTCTATTTTTTTAAGTCTAAGAACACACATTTTTAGTTGTTGCGTTATTCATGGTCTTAGCCTTATTCTCTATATATTGCTTTATGTTTTTTTTTTCTTTCTAAATTTAAACTTTACTTTCCTCTACTTGTAAAAATCACTTTATGATTCTTGGGTCATAGTCATGACACTTTCTATTTAAATTGCATAACCTTTAACAAAAAAAAAAAGTTAGAAGTATAGCAAAAGAAAAGAAAAAAATGACGTCCAAGTAACTGCATGTCCCCACCTAGCTCTCTAATTATTATCGTATATGTTATTTCAATTTCTTGGTTTTGGTTAGCCGTCATTATCCTTTCTGACATTTAATTAATTTTGTACTAAACTTTTCAAACTAAACCACCAAATTCAATGGTATTCACTATTCAGTCTTGACTTTATATTTTTTAGCTTCGCGTTTCATTGTGACTTATACAATAGCAACTTATCAAAACACATTGTCATCTGTAATCAAAGCAATTTAAGGTTTTGCGGCTGCACAACATCCAAGATTTAACACTCAAATTACTGGTTAAAACATAATGGCACAATCTTACAAAGTTAGTACCATATAAGAGGAGAGAAACCAATTGGTTTTAGCAAACAACACAGATTTTACGATTATTAATTGGTTCTCTTACATTATTGAATAGAAAGATAAACAAACTTTAACATAAACTTTGAAATTTTAAGAGAACATTTTCGAACTTGACTCCTTCATATGACTGACGATTTTAATCACCAGCAGACGAATTACAGATCTTTGTTTGAGTCATCCTCTACTTTCTCCGCCGGTGTCACAAATGTAACCGTTTTCTTCGGGTGCTCATTCGCGGTTAAGGTAAGAACATCTGGCCTCGAGTAATGTCCAACCACATCAAAGTACAACTTAGCTCTTGGTATATCACCAAGATCTGGATGAGAAAAAAAAAAAAAAACGTTATATATAGCCTATAAAAATTACCATTTCCTATAGCCTAATATGAATGTCAAAGAAGAGTATATATATTACCAAGAGTAGCTGTGACAAGACCCTCTGATTCAAAGTTTGGTCCGGCAAGAACCTGTCCTAAAGGTGAAATAATGACACTTCCTCCTGGGGAGACAATAGCATCAGGTTTTTTGTAGTCTTCCAAGTCGGTAAACAAGTAATCAGGATGCTCAGGGAAGTCATGGCGCCGGCAGAACTGGCAAGCCGACAACACAAAACATCCACCTTCAAGCGCAATGTGCATCATCGACGATTGCCATTCTTTCGAACCATCAGCAGTAGGTGCACAATAAATCTCGATACCTACGCGCCAAAAAATCAAAAAAATTATTAGGAGTCTTACATTAAAAGCTAGATGTGTCACACTGCATTGCATTATAAAGCTGACCTTTGGCGTACAATGCAGTTCTGTAGAGAGGCATTCTATTTTCCCAGCAAATAGCAGCACCGATTTTGCCAATGGGAGTGTCGTAAACCGGGATGGTTGATCCGTCTCCTTGGCCCCAAATGCAACGTTCCAAAGATGTTGGTAGGAGTTTACGGTGCTTACCCAAGAACTGACCCTGTGGACTGAAGAAAAGGGCTGTGCAATAGAGTGTATACCCATCTTTCTCTATAGCTCCCATTACTAAGTACACATTGTTTTTCCCCGCAACCTCAGCCAATCTTTCTACTTCAGGACCTGTAGATTCATCACAAAAACCAAACAAAAATGTTCAAGAAAGAGTCATTTGTGTCCCAAGCTTTGAGAGTACTCAATTAAACTAGAGCTATTAACACTCACTAGTAAGATTGCTTGTTTCAATTAATTTCTATCTAAAAGTGGCAAAAACAGAGAACTCGAAATCAAACATGTGATGTGTTTTCCTCGAAGTTTTTTTTTTTGAATGAATGTCAAATTTATTCAACCAAAAAAACTTTGTTTACGTTATATACATTGTAAATTTGAAAAAATCAGAAGAAAAAAACAGAGTGCTAGATCAAAGTTAAGTTTACGTTGTTACAAATTTAATTTAATTTTTACCCCAAAAAAAAAAAAAAAATCAACTGTCCAAGCGTATAAACATCTCCAAGACTCCAACCATAGCCAACATAACCAAATAATTAAGAATCATAATCCAAATAAAAAGAGAAATGGAATAAAGTTTAGAATTGAATAAATAAATCCACATATTCGAACTTCATGTTATGGGTAGAAATGGATAGAAAATATAAACAGAAAATAAATAGATGTCATAGTCAACAAAGAAAAACATTGAATACAATAATGTCTATAATTTTGTAAGAAAGTAACCTTAATATATTATAAAAAAAAATGTGTTGACTAAAAAAATTAATTAAATACTTATAACAGAGTTTCATATGTTGAAAAATATACTATCGAAGAGTGATTTATACATTTAACCGATATGGATCCGGTATTCTCGGATCCTGACTAATAATATTATCATCGAGATCGTGTGGTGTACATGAAACTACACTCTCATACTAGGATAAGCATAAATCAATAATTGAGGTTTTGGTTCAAACTTTATTGATTGGTTAAAAATGCATATAAAAAGAATCATGTAACCAATAAAATTCAAGATAAGAAAACAAAAAGTCAATATTAGATTTTATACCAGGAACTTGAATAGCAGAAGCATGGTACTTGCGAAACTCATCACGACCTTCTTCATTGTGAACTCCCACTGCTAAACCAAACCTAAAGCCACGAGGATAGCCACCGATAAAAGCCTCCGGGAACAACACTAGTTCTGCTCCCCCACTCTTAGCCTCAGCAATATACTTCTCGGCCTTGGCTGTAACGTTTTCATATTAGTAGGATTCGTTTGGATTATCCAAGAAAAATAAAATTAAAAAAAAGATAAAAATTATTTGGTTATAGTTACCAATAGTTGCCGGAGTATTGTTATAGACGGTGGAAGCTTGAACGATGGTAACTTTTACGGTGGTTGATGGAGGAACGCCGTCGACCGGAGCTGGTTTCTTGACTGTTGGCATTTCTTCTTTAGTAGACATTATTAACTCTTAAGCCTTCTTTTTACTTCAATGACACTTGAGTCTTGAGAGACTTGAGAGGCAACATTATTAAGATATTTATAGACTTTTTTTTTTTAAAAAAAAAAATTTTATTTTGGGGTAATAGTTAGTTCAATTTTTAATTTCCTACTTGATACGGTATTAACGAGGACCAAACCCGTCGTTGGGAATACATTGAGGTGGACCACTAGTGTTCACGTGATTACCAATTAGTTAATACAATGTAAGAAAATAAAAATATGGGATTCTCCGCCTAATATGTTATAAAATCATAGTAATTATATTCGTTTTTGGTTCAATTTTTAAGGAAATAAATTATTCACAGTTGGAAATGATTATCCGAAATGCGTATATTTTTTTATTTGACTGTAAAAATAATGGATTTTCTTCTTTTTATAGGTTTTGTATAACGCTCCATACTCCACACGTTTTGCTTCATCATTATAGGTAATGATAAATTTTAATTTCGTCCTTTTTTAGATAGTCATGTTATCTTTCTTGTTAAAGACAGACTTGCCGTCCTATCTAATAAGTTGAATGTAATTAATTTGCCGGCCCTTTAAGAAATGAATATCTTTTGGTGTCTTATGACATTTTTATTACTACTATTTTTTAAAAATGTATTTTTGAAAATGATAGTTTTGTAATTTCTTTCCCTTTCAACGCATGTCCAATAATATGAAAAGACACTCAGAATTTTGTGTTTTTTTTTTTTTTTTTTTTTTTTAAATTTCTTACAAGTCACACAACAAAGAACGTTTAGCAACCATGAAATCAGGAAGCTTTAATTTGATATCGAATTAATAGGGAGCCGTAAAAATTACTAAATAATAAAAATGAAGGTTCGTCCGAGGAAGTCCAATAATGCAATATGACAGTGTATCGTGTTTCGTTGCGAGGTATAGCAACTCTTTTTTTTTTTTTTTTGCATAGTTGAACAAGTAGTAATACATAATCTAATACAAGTAGTATTAACATTAATAAATTAATTTATTATTAAAAAAATTAAACTTATCAAAACATATCTACTATGCAAAATGCAAAAGATATGTGTTTAACATACAAAAGAATACAAGAGAAGAGAAGCAATTGGTTTGATCAAACAACATATATAGATATTACCATGTCCAATTGGTTTCTCTTACATTAATGAAAATAAAGATAAACATTTGTTTCAAAACTCAACAGAACATTTCCAACTTGAGTCCATCATATGACTAACATTTGTTTGAGTCATCCTTTTTTTTTTGTCCACCTTCGTTACGAATGTAACCGGTTTCTTCGGGTGTTTATTTACGGTCAAGTTAAAAACATATGGCTTTGAGTAATGTCCGGCCAGATCGAAGTATAACTTGGCTATTGCTATATATATATCACCAAGATCTGGATTAGAAAAAGATCGTTGTCGATATGATTAGCTAAAAAATTAGAACGTTTTTATTAGAAATGTCTAGGTACAATGTATCTACTTATATAGTAGAAAGGCTGGTTTACAAACATTAAATCAATGTGGTTAACACTAAACCATCTGATACTCTAATAGTTTTCTGTAGCCTAAGATGAATCTATACTATAAATTAACCAATTTTTAAGGTTGTCACTATACGCATTTACAGTACAGTTATGTTTTTTAGTTATTTTAATCAAACTATTAAACATAAACAAAAAAATTTTAAAAAAAAAATCGAACTACAAGATAACCCCGCGTGTACACGCGAGCACAGACCTAGTATTAATAAAAGAAGAGTACTGTATATTTATATATATACCAAGATCAGCTGTGATGAGACCCTCGGATTCAAAGTTTGGTCCGGGGAGAACTTGTCCCAAAGGTGAAATAATGACACTTCCACCTTCGGAGACAATAGTTTCATGTTCTTTGTACTCTAGTGTCGTAAACGGGGATGGTTGATCCGTCCCCTTGACCCCAAACCAAAAATGTAGGCATGACTTTACGGTGCTTACTTAAGAACCAACTTTGTGGATTGAAGAAAGAGCTGTGCAATAGAGTGTAGATACCCATCCTTCTCTATTGCCCCTATTACCAAGTGCACATTATATTTTCCGGCCAATTAATTCAGCCAATCTTTCTACTTCAGGTCCTGTAAATTCATCACAAGAACCAAACAGCTAGAATTTTTTTTCCCAAAGTTAAGTTTAATTTGTTCGGAATAAAATTCAGTAGTCCAAAACGTAGACGCATCTCAAAGACTCCAACCATAGCCAACATAACCAAATAAAACTCCCCAGCAAACAAATAAATGAGAAATCATAGAATCTACAAGAAATATCAAGACTTTCACGTACTCGAGAAAATCAAGATTTTCGAAACCCGTAGAGGTAGAAATGGATAGAATATTTTGTAAGAAATTGACCTTAATATCAAAGAAAATATTACATTTAACATTTAAAACGGATTATTATAGGAAAAAAAAAGAGTATCACTATTTTTTTTTGGCACCACTATCATATATGTTCCCAAACAAAAGAGTACCATATGTTGCCAAGGAAAAACAGTATCATATAATATACATATTAAACGTATATTAAATAATAAGTTATACATTTAACAGATAAGGATCCGGTAATTCGACGGAATCTAAATTTTATTATCAAAGATGCGGATCCAAGTTCGTGATCTAAATTTTATACTCGTACTCGGATAATCACAAAGTTATTATATTGGTTAAAAATGTATATAGTATCATTTTACTACGTACGGATATATATGAGATAAGAAACAACAAAGTCGGACAAAGACAAAAAAAACAAAGTCGATGGATCAAACCAAAGATGTTTAAGTAATACGAGGAACTTGAATGACAGAAGCATGGTACTTGCGGAACTATTAACGACCTTCTTCATTGTGAACTCCCACAGCCAAGCCAAACCTAAACCCAGAGTCGTATCTAAATTTTTTAGGGCTACAAGCAAATGAAAAATAGGTTGCTTATATAAATAAAATAAACCAGTAAAATGTTTAACAAAAACCATAATTAATTCAACTAAATCAATTTCGTTTTTTTGTTAATTAATTTGCAAAAATGATTTTTTTTTTTATTAATTTGCAAAAACGAAAAAAGAAAAAAAAAACGAAAAATGGCTGATTCTTGGGTTTAAACCCGAGTACCATGACTTTCTAAGGAAGATTTTCACCGCTGAACTAAGAAAACTTTTGGCAAAAGAAGGCCGAAACTAACTTATAAAATATACGGCCGCAAGCAAGTGCTTCATGGGTCTGGCCTTTGGGCTGGCTCTGCCTAAACCCACGAGGATAGCCACCGATAAAAGCTTCCGGAAACAACATAATTAGCTTTGCTCCCTTACTCTTAGCCTCCGCAATATACTTCTCTGCCTTGTCTGAACGTTTCATACTAGTAGGATTAGTCGGATTTGTTTGGATTACCCACAAATATTGGGTATAATTTTAACCATGAAAATTATATTAGACAAAGTCTAATATAATTTACTCAAAACTCCATAGATGAAAAAAAGAATAAAGAATATCGGAGAAAATTCCTAGAAAATTCAGGCCATAACGAACGGATCGGTACGGGCCATAATAGGCGGTAAATAGTCGATACGGGTCGTAACGAACGATAGCAAATCGATACGGAGCGTAACAAGCGGTAATATATCGATACGAATCATAACTAGATTCCAGAGTTTATTGAGAGAATATTGGGAACAACCTTGTCATGTGAAAGGGTGGTTATTCAATCCAAATACATACTATGATGATTAGGCCGAAAAAGACTTTCTTATAAAGGAGAGGCTAACTCGACACGACAAGATACGAGACCGAGAGCAAAGTACAAGAGATTTAACATAAACTTCAAGAGCACATTGATCATTTCCTAGGAACGGTTAAGGATCATAGTTTGATTAGGTGCGCCTTGACTCATGTACTCGTTATCGATCCTTTGATCAATAAAAAAGATTATTTGATATTTATTTTGCGTTTTCCGTAAACTCTAAAACGAATTGGTTAAAAATTGCTCCAAAAATAATAATATATAAAAAAAAAAAAATTAGGGAAAGAAGTAACTGGTTAGTTACCTAGAGTGGCGGGAGTATCGTTATAGACGGTGGAGGCTTGAGGCAACTCCCTTAACCGGAGTTGTGTTTTTGACTGTTGACATTTCTTCTTTACTAGACATTTATCAACTCAAGTCTATGTTTTACACTTCGGTGACACTCAGAGACTTTTTTAGTTTCCTAGTTGAGACTGTAACGAAGATCGAACCCGTGGTAGAAATGCAATGAGGAGGTGCACCACTAGTTCACGTGTTCTCTCTTACTAATTGTTTGATATGTAAGGAAATGTGATTCTCTAATATGTTATAAAACAATATTTGCGTTCGTTTTGGTTCAGTTTTTAAGGAAATAAATTATTCATATTCGGAAAGAGTTGTCCGGATGCGCATTTTTTTGTTTTGTTCTGTTTATATTCTTATGAATTTCCTCTTTTATTGATATCTCGCATTTTGCTTCATCAGACGTAGTAATGATTCGTTTTTGATGGGTCTGCAGTATTTTCATTCCTATAGATATAATATTGAAAGATACAAAAAAAAAAACGAAGATAAAACATTTGAAAATAAAGTTGAAGAGACCATACATAATATTTCAGCATAAATCCTTTACTATGCAAATGATTAATTAAAAATTACTGTAGCTTGCAAAAATTTGGAATTCTGACATTTTATACAAGGACAGTAAAACCAACCTTCACTGCTTTGTGGTATAACTTAGCTAGTTGCAAAATTTATGAACTGCTCCACTCCCGCCAAAAACTCTGTGGAGATATTATTAGTGACTTGATCGATTCTATCATACATCCACTCTCGAGAAGAATTTCACATCATTTTTGTTTCTTTACACTTGATTTTTTTTTAACTCTTTTTTTTTTCTTCTTTTTTTCTCTTTTTTCTCTTTTTGTTTTCTCTTCTTTTTTTCCTAACTCTCGTTTTTTTTTCTTTACAAATAAGTTGAATGCAAATGAGGTGAGGGGAGGACATTATATATAGTAAAAATTTTGTGACTTAATTGCCACTAACCGAAAATAGTAACAAATTCATCACCCTTTTAATACGGTTTTACGACGGATTAGAGACTACAACGAAAAGTTGCAAAAGTTAGGTACTTCAACCACTTCCATATTTTCCACAATTTTACCGACTATATTTACCAACTAATATACAACTAAACTGTAATGGTAAGTTTTTGTTGCAAATACTTCCCAAATTTATGACTACTTTGTGACTCTATTTTATGACTAAAATTAAAGTCTCTAATTCGTCGTAGATTGCGACTACTTTGCGACCAAAACTCGAAAGTCCGAACATAGTCATAAAATAGTCGCTTATATAGTTATATGAAATGTATTAGTGACTAAAATTATTCTTCTTATAAATACGAGTGTTTAGCCTCTGTAAAGCGTGTAGTCGTTCTTCAGTCGCAAATTAATCAAAAAGTAGTCGCAAATATTTGCGACCAAATAAAAAAATTACAAAATATAGTTTCAAAATGCAGATTAGGTTTTCTTGTAGTATATAATTAATATTTAATAATTTCATTACTCTCTTTTAACTTGTATCTTCGTCTTTCTCAATATTTTGAAGAAGTCTACTTGTATGAATCTTTTCTTGACCGTATCGCTTAGTTTTCATGAATTCTAGTTCTACATAAGTTAATGTATTCCAACCTTTATAATTATAAGAGACTAATAATATTTTTCATATTTCATTTATTTTTAGTCTTTGTGCTTCTCTTTATTTTGTTTTATGTTCTAGCCTAAATGCTTCCCAAAATTCAAGCTCTTTGCAATCACATTTACGGATCTATGTACCAATCACATTAGATCTCAGTCTCAGCCACCGTCGCCACCATATAAATTGCTGTCCACCGGATCTTTCTGATTTTTTATTTTTATTTTTATTTTTATTTTATATAAATTTATATATCTCAACCTTTATAATTATAAGAAACTAATAATATTATTTCCCTTCTATTCCTCTCATTATTTCAAAAGACGGTAACACACCAATAATTCTCATTATTTTGATAAGTCTCTTTCTTTGATTGCTTGCAACTTTGTTTTGGAAGAAATAGTTTCGAAGATGTCCGCTCTAATTTGTAAATCATTTGTAACTTTAAAACAAAATAATTAAAACGAAAAAAAAAACAATTTGTAGTATAATTTTGTAAATCCTCGGAATACTAAAAAACAAAGTGTAATTTGAGCAAGAGTAATGATGTGGCAGTGATACGCAAAATGTTCAATAGCGGTGCAACATCTGTGGATGGTGTAAGTGTAAGTCTTAGTGTAAGTGAGTGAGCAAAGCACTTGATCATTCCCCCCTTTTGTTTCTAACCTATTTTGTATCGAACCGTCTTCTTCTTGACTTGTCTAAGTTCTTGACTCTTCAATTTCCAAGAAGCTAAAAAACCCTCCGATCCTTTGATCTTATAAGGCAACATCAGGGGCTAAGTCGGCGGCGGAGGTTCCTATGGATACATCAGCAGCTTCAATGGCCGTCTCGACGGTGTTCCCTGGCTTCAAATTCTCACCGACGGACATAGAGTTGATTACTTATTACTTGAAACGGAAGATGGATGGTTTGGAGAGGTCTGTAGAGATTATACCTGAGGTCGATATTTATAACTTCGAGCCTTGGGATTTGCCTGGTTTGTTTCTCTAACTTCTTCTTCTTCCAAAGTTGTATTCTTTCCGTAATTTTTTTTATTTCCATGTTCTTTATTTTAAAACTAAGTTATGTTCTTGTCGGAAGGAAAAAAAAAAAAAAACAAGAATCGTAAGACGTTTCGGAGACTTCTTAACTTGAAGTTCTTAAATAAAGTTTAAGTATATGTATATGTTTATATTATTTTTTAATAAGAAGTCTCCTAAATTTGGAGAAACAATTAAGCACAAAAATTTCTTAAATAAGAATTTTAAGTTTGTTTCTCCAAATTTAAGAGACTCACCTAATATTTAATTAATATTTATATATTATATTATTTGTAAACATCTTCTTAAGAAACCAGCGATACTAATGCTCTTACTATTTCGGGATCACGAGAATCTCGTTATAAATTATTACTACTAGTGTGGGTTACTTAAAAGGGAATCTTGGGTCAAAATTTTGGTATTAATTGTAGTATTTTCGGGGAGAAATCCATGTGAATATCATGAAATTTATAGTCCCATGTGAACTAGGGTATGTCAACTTTTGAAGGTGACATGTTTGGTAAGTTTTATCTTCTTTAGTACTGTTTTCTAGGGGATTTGGTGTATGATTGAAGCAATTATCCTGGACTGTGAAGCTTACTCATTACCCATGTGGTCATATCTATAAATCCGGTTTAGTCTCTAATGGTGTGGTTAGTTTCTTCCAGTTTTATGGAAAATTAGTGTATTAGAGTAAAAGTTAGAACATTGAGGGTGTCAAATTTTATGAAATTGAACTTCTTTCTCCTTTTGATTTTGTGGTTACATGTTTGATAACATGCCTTCTTCTTCACATTGGTGGTAAAAATTTGATGAAAACCTAAACCATAGCAAACCTTGGATTGGTATTGAATATGTGGTTTAATTGGCTTGTGTTTGTGGCTTGTGTTTGTAGCTTGTGTAACATCCCGGTTTCAGGTGCTTGCGGAGAGGTTTAAAAGAATTGATTTGGCCACCTATATCACCAAAGTGCACTTATCTTTTCGGTCAAAGCTCCTGAGAGAACTCCACAATTAAGCATGCTTGTGTTGAAGTAGTCTTAGGATGGGTGACCTTCCGGGAAGTGATTGTCGGAACCGTGTGAGTGAGGACAAAACACGGGGAAAGATCATGTAGTGATTTGTAGGGTCGGTAACAAAACTTTAAAACCTCTCGGACATAACAAACCGACCGTCGATTAGGGTGGGCCACGAGCCGGGAGTGGACATGGCCCACTAAGAAGGGGTCCATTAAGAGGTGGTGGTCGGGGCGTTATAGCTTGTCTAATATGAAATTAGTTAAATGCATCAAAGTAATGAAAATACGGTTTGAGTTTCAACGTTTGCTTGATGTCTGTCCTTGATTTGCTCCTACTTGTAGTTATCCCTTTTGTGGCTTGAACCGCTACAAAACTGCTCTTTGATTTTGTAAGTATTCACATGGAATGTAATTTTATATTTTCATAAATAAGTTCAGGCCTATGACGATTGGGGGTACGTACTGTCTGCTTTGCTCAACGAAATCTTCTTGTCCATTGTCTGAGTAAAGTTTATGTTTCAATGTCTTTTTTTCTTATATTCTTGAAAATGACAAGTTTTCCGAAATGTTTCTCGCAGATAAGTCAATCGTTAAATCTGACAGCGAATGGTTCTTCTTCTGTGCTCGTGGTAAGAAGTATCCCCACGGTTCACAGAACAAAAGAGCAACCAAGATAGGTTATTGGAAAGCCACAGGAAAAGAACGTAATGTGAAGTCCGGTTCCGAGGTCATTGGAACAAAGAGGACGCTTGTATTCCACATTGGTCGTGCGCCAAAAGGGGAAAGAACGGAATGGATTATGCATGAGTACTGCATGATTGGAGTGTCACTGGTAAAGTATTTTTTGATTCTTGATGTTTTCTTCGCCGCATTATAGTATATTGTTATGTTTATTGAATTTCTCGAGTGTTATATAGGATGCTTTGGTTATTTGCCGACTTAGGAGGAATACCGAATTTCAAGGGTCTACGATTCAAAAACCACCACCAGTACCAAGTTTATCACCTGACAAGCACGTCAACATGCCGAACATGTCGAATGAAGCTATTTCACAAAGTATTTCGGGTTGGGAAAATATGGTTGATTATTACTTATCTAGTGAGTCAGGGCAGGGACTACTCAGTGAAATGGCAGAATATTCACAATCTTCACAAAATCCACAGGTTGGTCCTCTTGTATTTAGTTCTTTTGTATCATTTTTTGTTACGAATTGTTCTATGAGGATAATTTCCTTTTTATTTAGGATTTCTATTTATTGATTTAGAAACTTGTTTAAGGTTTCTATTTCTCTATATCCTTTTCTTAGGGTGTTTGCTTTTACGTTTTATTATATATAGAGATGAAGTCTTCGTTTTGAGAATCAACCAAGCAAAAGGGAGCTTAGGAAGTTTCTATCGGGTTAGGCCGAGGGGAAGAGAACGTAGTTCTCTTTGGGGAGTTTATACTCTTGTTGTATTGTCCTTTTCAGTTTCAATATATAAAGAGAATTTTGGGTTTTACTTTTAGTTTTGGATTCTTATCTTAACATTTTGTTAACAAATTTTTACGGGTATGTCATGCGAATATGAGATGCATTTGCGGGTTGACATGGTGCATACACCTAATAGATGATGTCTATTTTAAGTTCCATGTCCAAATCGTTGTTTAACTATGTCTAGATTCATGATATGATTCCCATTATTTTTTCATGTTTGAAGGTTCCTAGTGAAGAAGATTTCTATGCGGATATCCTGAGGGATGAAATAGTAAAGCTAGATGATCCGGCGATCTCCGGTAATACACTGATCAATGTCCCAAGGCTTCAATCAGAGTCCAACACCACAAGAGTACTGCATTTACCCGACATGGTAGACAAACAAATGCAATCACTTCTACAGAAACTGCCATTACAGAATGACACTGGAGAAGAAAACAACATATCCATGTCGAACTGCTTTATCGGTATCTACTCAATTAAGTCTATAAACCGGGCGCGATGGGGCGTTGTTGTTTGGATGATGGTTATGATAGCCGTGTTGGTATTTTATTTAGTGTGAAGCCAAAGAAGACATCTTCTAGTCAGTTTGCATGGTTCTGTCTTAGTGTTGAGAGAAGATGAGGTTCTGTCTTAGTGTTGAGGCGTAGTTTACGTTATCATTCTCTCTGTTACATATATAGATTTGTGCTGTAGTGTCTGTGTGTACCACGCATATGAACATGAGGTTCTCAAGAGAGATGAAATTTTGTTCATGTAGCTAAGATTTTCTATCATTATAAATTCGTTGTCAACAATATTTGGGTTTTATATTCAAATTTTCTTTGGTTTGATATTTCTATTTTGGTTTAATTATGAAAGTGAACATTTGTAACCTTTTTAGTAGTCCTTAGTGTTACTATGATAATACAATTACATAAATCGATTTTATAGATGATAGAACTTGAATTACAAAGGCCATGCATGTTACCAAAATCTTGATAAACCTTTTAACTTCTCGGGGACATATTACATGATAGAAAGCTTGACCTACATATAACCATGTATTCATGAAAAGTAACCACAAGTCCACACTAGATAATAATTAGAATTACTTTATAGTACTCGGTAAAGAGTTATGAAGCTCTTGGGCTTCTAAACCTATTTCTTCTATCAATAACTCGGTTACTTGAGAAATAAATTATATTGTCTTCAAAGTGGGATACAAACTTATCTGCAAGAAGATTTGTGTGCTAATTAAGCTTGCTAGCTCACTTGAGCTAATTAATCCCCGCAATGATCTTTGATAGTAGAAAACCATATTGCATGCGCATATTAACGACAATTAACAAAACAAGAAGTAACGAGTTTTAAGTAACAGGGGTAATAAAATTAATTCCTTACTTGGTACATGTCTTGACAACAAGAATATTAATTTGGTATTTCAAGATAGATACGGACGAGTAGCAAGTAACTATGCCTAACCGTACAGCCTAGTGGTCCGTGGTCGTCTATATATGGATTTATTACATGAACTACAAAAACATATAGTCGAAATCAACATCTGCGGTGTCTAAGTACAGCAGGGGATATTTCAGTTTTACTAAAGATAAAAAAAATTATTAAAAATTCTAATACTAACTTTCGGTATTTTCTTTATACACGAAATGATAGACTGATGAATGACAAGGTTCTTGGAATAAGAACATTTCCTGATTTCCAACCCATTTTTGTTTTCCTTAAATAGAATAGCTCTATTTTGGAGTCGAGTATTTCTCCAACATTATTCTGTTTTCAACTCCAAAATGGAGACTTCCAAATTTTAGTATAACTTGAAAATGATAAATTTAAAATATAAAAGAAAAAAAAATTAGAGATTTCCATTTTGAAGATAAGTATAAAGATAAGTTGGAAAAACATCTAATTCCAAAATAAAATTTGGATATGAATATAGAGATGGACTAGAGATGATTTAACATTGGATTTAGGGATTTCCAACATCACTTGTTGTTTAAGTGTTCTTAAAACAAACTTTAATATTGTTCAGCTTACTTTTTTTTTTCTTTTGTAAATTCATCATTTTATCAAGTAAGCTATTTTTTTTTTTTTTTTTTTTTTTTTTTTTTTTTTTTTGGAAAATTCATCATTTTATCAAGTAATCGTAGAAAACTCTCTTCTAGAGAAAATCAGTCAAGTACTGATGTGTTTATATGAAAAAACTATAAGCAAAACCTCGTGTTCTAACTATTTTACCTAAACAATTTGTACATATATTGTTACATCGTGAAATTTGTCAAATATAGAAAGTCAGACTAACATTGCTTAAAAGCCACTAACAATAATTTTTTTATCAGCTCTTAAAAAGGTTAGCCATGTAAAAATAGAGTTGTACTCTCTTTGTTCTACTTATGAATATAAAACATTTGTGATATCCAATAAAATAATGGTCATGGTAATAATAACTTTATAGGAAGTCATTGTCTAAGCGAGATATTAGTGACTTTTTCAAATTTTTATGGTAAAAGAAACCTCACGTTCCTTCGTTGTGGTGAGACATATCCATTAAGACATAACCTCATCTTCTCTCAACACTAAGACAGAACCAAGCAAACTGGTAGTAAACCTTTACTTAGGCAATTTCGTTAAGCCAAAAGTGGTGGTAGAGCCAGAGGAGGCTGAGGGTGAAGCTAACCTACCACGAGGAAACATAACTAGTGTAAAGCCAAAGAAGAAGGTTAGAGGCTTGCTTCTTTTCATTTTATTGCCATTGCTTCGGTTATTTGATGTTAATTTTTTTTTTGATAGGCAATGTGAACCCCTAAAAGCGTCATCGTCATCATGAAGACTGCAATTCCTCAATCAGTACGTTATCTTTTACCTTACAGCATCGATGATCCATTAGTACATTCGATTAATTTGATGTTAGATTCTTTTTCTTGATAGGCAGAGAAGAAGGCAAAACCACCAGTGACTCCGCGTTATCCATTAGTACCTTACGACGATGACGACGATGATGACCCATTAGTACCATATGGAAGCGACGATGATGATGATTAGATGCAAGCTTCTTGAAACAGAAGGTATTAGAGTACATATCTCTCGGAATTAAACTGTAAATCGCTTGAAAAGAACCAATCATGTGTTGAACCATTTGTCATAGGCTATGACTCACAGATCTTGGTTTGTACGTATCTTCGAAGCTCTTCCCTTTTTTCTCTGGTTTTATTTGCAACTTTAGAGTTGTACTCTCTTTGTTCTACTTATGAATATAAAACATTTGTGATCTCCAATAAAATAATGGTCATGGTAATTATAACTTTATAGGAAGTCATTGTCTAATCAAGATATTAGTGACTTTTTCAATTTTTTATGGTAAAAGAAACCTCATGTTCTTTTGTTGTGGTGAGACATACAGTGGCGGATCCAGAACTATTTTGAACCGGGGGCACAATATTATAAATAATCTTTTTATTAATTAAAAAATTTATAATTATAAAAAAAACCTTACAAAGTTACTCTACGAGGTTCCATATCTTGGAATATTTTTATCACAACTTCATTTGTCACTTTCTCAAACAATTCTTTTTCAACAAAACAAACGACACAATCGTTTAAAAATTGATCACTTATCCGGTTCCGTAAGGTAGTCTTCACGATCTTCATTGCAGAAAAACATCTTTCAACTATAGCAGCGGCTACCGGTAGTCAAAACTAGTTTCAAAAGTCGATAGACTTGAGGATGTGAAAGATGTTTCTTTGTCTCTACCATAGTACGAGCAAGATCTGCAAGACCCTTCAAATTAGAAAATCTTTCATCTTCCCGGATATTGTCGATATAAAGACCAAGTTGATGCTTAAGAGATATCCGCTCAGTATGACTAAAATCTTCTGGATAAAACTCAGATAGTCTCATAACTTTCAATTGGACATATCCACTACTTATCTACATTTCATCTGTGGTTGCTGGGGACATATTACCCACGTGGAGATTGTGGAGATCGTGTTCCACCTTGACCAAGGAAGGGAAGAGAGAGAAAAAATAACAAGCCAATTAAAACAGCGTTGTTTCGTTCGTAGATTGGAAAAAAAAAAAAAAAAAGGTTAAATTGTAAAATACGTATGATAGAGTCCCATAGAGAATTAGGGGTGTTTGGGACAATTCCAAAGTTAAAGCTAAATTACTAATAAGTAACAAAAGCTGGGAACTTTTCAGCAAAAAATAAGAAATTGTGGGTTCATCTGAAACCTTTTTCTTTTAGCAAAGATAAAAATTTTGCGCATTCAATCATCAAATCAAAAACCTCAGCTTTTTTGCATTTCTCTACTAACTCAAAATCTCATTTCGGTGTTTCTGATTTGCGTATTTGAATCTCGAATTCGATTTTGAAAAATCACGAGATCAATTTCACCATTTCACGAACCTAACGAAGGAGGAAGGTCGATCATGAAGTTTGGTAATTCTTCTGGTCAAATTCGATTCGTAAGTTCAATATCATCTTAATCGCTTCAATGGGTCTTCATTTTTATGGGTTCTGAGAAAAGGGTTAGGATAAAAATTGAATTTTGAATCTTAGGGGTCGATGATGTGTTGTCTCTCCTAATCCCTAGTTGATAGGTCTTAAATGTGGTGTTATTTGCTTGACTTTAGTAATTGCAGATTATAGAAACTCATTGGAGATGATTTGATGATTCATTTTTATTTTCCTTTTTTAGTAATTCATATTGAAGTTTTTGAGTTAGTGTGCTTGTAAATAGTGTATAGGAGGATTATGAAATTGGCTAATTTCTTGGGGCAGGTGTTTTAAGCAACTGATGATATAACAATGTCGAAGCCGGTCTTGCTCGTGTGTCTACTTGTTATACTTATAGTTACTTCTCAGTTTGAATGGAGACAACCACTTGTTGAGTTAGATGCAGCCACTAGCTTGTCTCAGAAACAACAGCAAATTTCAGATAAGGAAGAAGCTGTCAAAGAGAAGGTACTGGTTCTCAAATCTTTCATTCATTTCTCTATGTTCCCGTAGAAGACGAGCTTTTTAGTTGTATTCAGAATACCTTGAATATGGTGTCCTTATGGCCTAGATGTAGTGGTTCCCTTTTAGTGTGTCATGATGATTAAGCTTCATCTTTATATATCTGTTGCTTGGCGTTGTACCTAAGGTTCATATTTATGCATCCATTAAATCAGTTTTTAATCTTTGGGTTGTTGTACTTATATTACAATGTCGAAGCATGATCTTGCTTGTGTGTCTACTTGTTATACTTCTAGTCACTTCTCAGTTTGATTACCATGGGATCTATTGGACATTCTACAATTCTAAATGTTTTCTTGGATAGATTTTCCGTGTTTTGTTCTGTTCCTCTTTGCGGTTATGTATGGAATTCTTCAATAAGATTTCTTAACATTGTGTTGAATCGTTTTGCTTGGATTGCTTAGTGGGTTTTCTTTGATGCATAAGATGATTGCGAGAAGTTGAAATCTATAAGACTATATTAGAAACAACTTCTTTGATCTTTCATATTAGTCCCATAAGGATCCAATTGGATATTCATTGAGTAACCTCAGGTTTCCGCTTAGCCCTGACCTCAATGTATTCTCTACACCTTCCCTTACTAATCCATTTTGGGGCTATCTTTGATTTCTGTGGATCAAAAATGGGTAGCAGTGCCTAGGATCACACGTTTCATTTAGACTACAATGAACTTGTAATAGCTGCAAATCCAAGAGTTTAAATGAGGTCACATAAAACAATTAGGTAGCTCATAGCTTTCTGGGACTCAACATGATATGATTTATGCGCTTGTGCTCTTTTTCATCTTTATAATAACGCATTCCAGGTTAGTTTCAGATAATTGCTTACTTCATGTGCTCGTAGGATGGTTCTCACTTAGGTATTTTCAGTCACCATCTACACAAAGCTGATAATTCTAAAGTATCCAAAAGGCTGTCCTTATTAATCTGTCGTTCGCAGGGGAAACATCAATTCTAACCGCAAAGTTTACTGTTTTTACAGATCATCATATCACAAGAGAGACATATCCAGAGGCTAAATGAGCTAGTCAGGAGTCTTCAATTGCAGCTGCTGCAATGCAAGGGAGAGAATGAGACCCAAAATGCCACCAAAAGCTATCATTTAAACAAACAATTCATCGAGGTCGAAAGGAAACAAATCCTGGAAGGCTAAACTCGGCTTGCGAAAAAACATTTCCAAATAACTGAATCGGTTTATGTAAAAGTTGTGAAGAAATCACTCTTTAATTTTGTGTTGAGATGTTGTATTTTTGTATCTCTGTTTTGTGTTTAACGATACATCACACCTAAAATTGAAAGAAAAAAATTATCGACTGTGAAAATTGCCTGATACATGAGACTATGACTCAGAAATTTTTTATGTCTTGGGTCGAGAAGGAGAACAATGGACGAGATTAATGTTTGAGTCTAGTGCTTACTACGACACGACTCTCTTCATGATCAGGTATACTGGCTTGGACTTGTTCTTCTTCTAACCATGGTTTGAAATGTAAAAAAGGAATACAAATTTCTGAAAAAGTAGAGAACTAAATCTAAATAAATATTTATATTTTACATAGAAATATATAAAATAGAATGAGATTGTGTTCTATGTAGAACACATTTTCTTACTGAACATTATTTATCTACTTTTTGATAAATTTTAGTTGGTTTAAAAAAGTTAAAAGTATAATTTATACGAAAAATAATATTTTTTTCAAAAAGATCATAAGTTTAAGTTATGGTTTTCTTAAAAATTTTGAAAGTAAGTTGATTGGAGAACAAACAAAATTAACAAGAAAAAAGAAAGAAAGAAAAAAAAAACGGTGTGTCATAAAGTGAGGAATAAGGAATATCATCTCACTATCAATCAATAGAAGTAAAAGCGTCGAAAAACATGCAGACTCCAAATGGAGAAAGCGGATTAGACAGAACGGATTGGACGAAATGAATCAAACAAACTTAGCGACATAATTGCAAATCAAACAGATTTTACAGAACAAGTACGGATATAGCGGATCTGACAATTTAAAAAGT
Source organism: Erysimum cheiranthoides (assembly GCA_011420285.2). Classification (NCBI taxonomy): domain Eukaryota; kingdom Viridiplantae; phylum Streptophyta; class Magnoliopsida; order Brassicales; family Brassicaceae; genus Erysimum; species Erysimum cheiranthoides. Next base: position 7,665,848 of record CM022183.2, on the reverse strand, counting down.
ATGTTTGAATAGTGAAAGCGGATCAAGTGGTGCATATCAAATACTCCCTCCGTATTTTAATAAGTGTCGTTTTAGAATTTTTATTTTTTTGAATTAGATGTCGTTTTTAATTCAAAAAAATAAAAATTCTAAAACGACACTTATTAAAATACAGAGGGAGTATTTATATAATGAATCCGACCAAAAAAAAAAATTATACAATGAAAAAAATACTTATTTTAAATAATTATTTTACAGAATAGTATAAATATTAAAATAAATTATATAATATAAATTTGTTACATCAAATTCCATATTTTAAACATGTATTTTTGCAACTACTATATTAGTTTTTTTTAACAATGAATTTCAACAATATATTGTGATTGCATGAGTTATATTAGATGATGCAACCAAATCTGTTAAAACAACAATGATAATGTAGCTTTCATCGCTTCATATTCTGAAAACAATCTCCATCATATGTTAAATAAATTTTCTACTCGTCCAAGCTACTTTGAAATTTTTGTTCTTGCATGTGCATGTCACTAATGTGCTCTTGTGCAATATTTGGCCAAAACAAAAGGACAAAACACCACAATAAGATGTCCACCTTTTAAACATGCATGTCACTAAATACTCGTGAAAGTTACTTTTAATCATAATTTGATCCCTTATGATCTTTTTCTCCTTCAATCTCCGTCAAAACATATCCACCAGTAAAATGTTTGCGGGTAAGATTCATCTATCTCTGGCTCTTGTAATAAATAGATAAAAATCTTAAAATATGTTACCAAAAAGATAATTTTAAGCTAACTTTGACAAATTGGTGGTCAAATTTTAAAAATAAGCAAGACATGGTTTACATTCAAGCTGTGTTTCTATAAATTTTCTCCCATACTCATTGATAAAAGAAAGGTGCATTAGCGGATCTATTAATGATTTAAAAGCTAGTTAGTCGATCTCTTGAAGTTCTAAGAAATAGATCCATTGGTTTAAATTAACAATTTTAACATATCTAATCAATTGTATTCACATCGCTTATACATTTCTTTTTTTTTTGTAAAACTTTGCAGTAATTCTGACTAAAGAAGAAATAACATCTCTTGTTGATTCTCCATGTTTTGTTCTTAATGAATATCATAAATCTTTTAAGAAGAATCCTAGTCTCAAATCTAGACATTACGGTGTTCAGGTTTTTTTCGGATCTAGAATTCACTCCGATAGGCATTCTCTCTCCAAACTCTCTTAGAGATAATATTTCAAAAGTCCTCCAAGTGCAAAATAAGAAGTACTATCTCCTAGAACGGATCTTTGCATTCAGGGATATATCTAGTTTTACAAAGGAAAAAATATCACAGTTTAACGAAGCGTGTGTATCTGATATGACTATGCAGTTCCTGTAACATGTAAGAAAATGATTTCTTCCATTTTAATTTTTTTTTAATGAGATAACATAATCTCTAATTTCTTATATTTGTTTTCACCTAAATATGAAGATGGTGTGAAAACTGATTTGGCTGAAACGTTGCTTCTTAGAAGACTGATTTTACATGCCTATGATAATAATCCCTCGGGTAATATATTATTAATTACTGCGGACAGTGACTTTTTTCCAACCATTTTTGAATCGAGGTATAGTGGGTTTAAGATGATGCTCGCTACTTGATGATACTGATAAAATTCTGATGAAAACAGCCGATTTCACGTGGGATTGGGAAGACATGAAAAATGGAGAAGGTCCTCGTCACACCATCAAAATTGATTTTAAAGATCAAACTGGAAATGAGACACTAAAATGACATACTCCCTCTGTTCCATTTTATTAGATGTTTTGGCTAAAATCACAAGGATTAAGAAACAATAAGTGAAGTGATCTTGGTCTAGTGGCAAGTCCACAGAAGACAGACACCATCACACCAGAGATCGAGTCCCCGACCCTACAATTTGTAGGACTTAGGCTAATGGGCCAGCCAGTTGTGGCCCAAATGTTGACAAAAAAAAACAATAAATGTTTTCTCATTTATAAAAATGCAACCAATAAAAAAAAATACTGCATAATTTAAATAGTCATAAACTATTAAATAAATATAAATTATGCATTGAAACTTGAGAAAATCTAATATTATGGAACAAAGAAAAAAATCTTAAACCTCTTTATAATTTGGAACAGAGAGAGTATATTGTTAAATATTTGTTGGAAAAGTATAGAGAAAATAAATTTCATAAGAATAGTGACCCAATTCTTAACTTTAATAAATAAGGAATTATACGTTTTGGTCATGGGACAAATTTATTGAATAAATGAATTGGATCGATATTCAGCCTTAAGGCTATAAATGATTTGCCCATTGTCAACCCAGTTTAAACCACCAAACATACAGTATGTTTTGAAAGGTATTTTTTTTTTTTTTTTTTTTTTTCAACATTTGGGCCACAACTGGCCGGCCCATTAGCCTAATTCCTACAAATTGTAGGGTCGGGGATTCGATCCCTGGTGTGATGGTGTCTGTCTTCTGTGTATTTTTTTTTTCTTTTCTTAAGGACTAAATGCTAATAAAACCAATAAACCAATAATATATTCAAAAGGTTTTTGCTAGACAACTTGTGTTGTATATAGTCAACACTTATGTTGCCATATTGGTACTCTAGAGCCAAAAAATATTTTCAATTCATGTATTTGCTTTTGATGATCGACCCAATTCTTAACTTTAATAAATACATTATTTAAGATAGTGACCTTTTTCCGTTAAATAAGTGAACAAATATTCAAAGAATTTGGGATTTCTGACACGATTTACATACGCAACACACTTGGAAGTTTGGACTCTATCCATCAACTAGAGACTTTCCCTTTTGTAGTCTGTCCAATTCACTTAAATAATAATATTGTTGAATTATAATATTCCGAGTATCATCCGCCACTTGTCATTACCTTTACGATACCTAATTGTTGATTAGAAAAACAATATCTAATTAAACATGTTTTTATTTTATATATAATCTCACGAATAGCATCTAGCTTTTGAAGTTTTTGGAAATAAGGGAGAAGTATATTAGTTATGGGTTACTTAATTATTTTCACATGAGCCTATATTCTTTTTTTTTTATAACATCAAGCCTATATTCTTTTTATTTTTCTTTTAACTTTATTGTTTATTTTTATCTAGTTATTTTCTATTTTTTTTTTTTTTTAACAAAATCTAGTTTTTTTTTAACAACATATATTGATTAGCTTATAAAAGCCAATGAGGCGGAACATCGTTTACATAAGTAACATATTGCGGGGAGGTACGAACATTATCGTGCCAAAATCTAGTTATTTTCTATTTATTGAATACAAATACAAATAAAATAACAAAAAGTACACATACGAATGTTGATACGGGCGCTATTGTACTTGTTTATAAATAGGTACTATCAAATACCCCCTCTGTTTCAAAATGTAAGATGTTTTAGAATTTTTTTTTGTTTCAAAATATAAGATGTTCTCTATTTTCTATGTATAATTAATGACAAATTATTGAATTCAAGAAAGATAACTAAATACTATTGGTTTAGAGTTGTTGAAAATTGTAAATCACAAAAAATAATGCATTTTAAATATGGTTTCTTAATATGTGTGAAAATTCTAAAACATCTTACATTTTGAAACAGAGGGAGTACTTGCATGTTTATATTTTTATTTTTTTAAACTACAGGTTATTTTTCAAATTTCTTCAGTTAAGATTTATTGAAAATTATTTTGTTTCCATTAGACCATTACATTTAGATTTTATATAAATCACTAAATTAAATTATTGTAGTTTATATTTTTTTTAATCTATAACTACTGCAATTTACTAAGTCCCTACATAGTTGGGGGCTATAATGCTAATTAGATTAAAATGACAACATTTTTTTTTAGGGTGACAATTGTTTTTTTTTTTTTCACTGGAAAATGTCACTGGAAAAAGAAGCCACCGTCGCAAAAAGGTCGCGTTTTTATTTATCGAAACCCAACTGCTCTGTACCTTTCCTGGAAATTTCTTCATAACCCAATTCACAAGCTTCCTTATTCTTCTTCAGTCTTCTTTTCTAACCCGAAAATTCCCAAATCCCTGGATCTACCAATTCGATTGATTTGGGTTTTCAGGGAAGCAAAATTTCGTTACTTTTGATTTGGGTTTTCCAATTTAGGGTTTGTTTGTTCTTCTCCCATTTCGTCTTTCTCGGGCTAGGTTTTTTCTTTTTTGGATCGTGATGGGTGAGGGTGAGGAAGGTTCAGTGTTTGGCCTAGGAGATGAATTACCGCCTGATGATTGTCATGGTGGTTTTGAGTTTGAAGACGATGGCCCGGATCTCAATATTGACTTCGAAGCGATTCACCGGATTCTAGATGAATTACCGCCTGATGATTGCGATGGTGGTTTTGGGTTTGAAGACGACGGCCTGGATCTCAATATTGACTTGGAAGCGATTTACCGGATTCTAGATGTGAAGCCTCATTCTACTGAGGTAGTTTAGCTTTTTAAGGGGAGCTTGAGAATTTTCGAAATTTTGATTTGGGTTTTCACGACATGATTAAGACATGAAAATGTGTTTTTTTTTTTCTATAATTGGTTTTGTATTTTTTTAATGTGTTGTGTGATTCACAATTCTGTAGCTTACACTAATCCTTTAATGACTATAATTTTTTTGTATAGCTAAGAAACTGGGAAGAGTCTGCAGCTGATCAAAAAGTAGCATCAAAACTGGATTACGACGATGAGATAGGGACGAAGGTAATTGTTATAACCTCTTAATATCACTACCAACAGTATGCTTCCTTGAGTTTTACAGTACCAAATATATGCTCATTGATTTGCTTCTCCTTGCTCTTGAATCCTACCAATGCAGGACCGAGAAGCTCAGGCTGCACTCAAAGACGGTAAACATGCTATCCATTTCTTTCTATGGTTCTCTACTTCATGATATTACTGCAAAGAACTACATACGTGTCGGAATGTTTATCTGTGAGTCTTTTCCCAATGAATTGTCTGCACTCAATAAGAATCAAAGCTCAATAAGCTCTAATGAGCTACTAAATCCACTTGATAAGGCTGCTAACCAGCTTGCTTATCCCGCTTAGAGTTTAATATGCTTTACTTACCTGAGAAATTCTGCAAATGCAGACCAGAACCATAACCTACCAATAAAAACAAATTTTGGGATAGTTTATGATGAGAACATAACCGGTTAACCGGAGTAAACCGACATTAGATAAGTCGAAAGATACAGTTGTCTTTGTTTATCCTAAATAAGTGGGATTGCATCTGCACTTCCTCACGTTTATTAACTATAGATTTAGTGGTTAGTTTCTTTCTTTGTATATTTAAGCATTAGAAGAAATTATGAAGAGAAAATTGTCAGAAGTTACTTGTGTTCTTATTTTCATTGTTTTGATCAACACTTATCATGTCCTAAAACTGGGACCTATCAGTTTAGCGGAAACTCATGGTGTATTGACGCCTTGGTAGCGTTCTGTTTCTTTAGGATACCACTAGTTCCTCAGGATTTTATATGCTGATCACAAGTATGCGACTCATTGTCTCCACAGTGAGAAAAGCAACTTGCATGTATCTTAGATCCCAATTATTCTCACAGCTTTTATCAAAACAAAACTGAAATTTACATGTCAAAAAAGAAATGACCATCTTTTCTACCTAATGAAACAGGACAAGTGATTAGCATCCACTCAACAAGTGAGCTAGAACCAAAGACAAAGGCGGCGAAGAAGGCATCACGTCTGCTCATCCTATACTTCACAGCCACATGGTGTGGACCGTGCCGTTACATGTCTCCTGTGTACTCAAACCTGGCGACACAGCACCCGAGAGTTGTTTTCTTGAAAGCTGACATAGACGAGGCCAACGATGTGGCTGCTTCTTGGAACATTAGCAGCATCCCGACCTTTTGCTTCATCAGAGATGGCAAAGAGGTGGACAAAGTTGTCGGAGCTGATAAAGGTTCGCTTGAGCAGAAGATTGCACAGCACTCTTCTTCTAAGTAATGGTTTCTCTCTTCTCTCATTGCCCTCTGGCTTAAGGAGCTAAACATGGTATTTTAGTGTAGAGAAATATTTTTCATAAGACTAGTTGTTGCCTAGAGACTTCAGGAAAAAACAAAAGGCCAAAATTTATGATAAAGGAATTATACTTTTTGGTCAAAGTACAAATTTATCCAAAAAAATATGAATTGGATCGACGAGATTCAGCCTTAAGGCTATATATAACATATGTTTTGGGAGGTATTTTTTTTCTTCTCAAGGACTAGATGCTAATAAAACCAATAATAAATTCAAAAGTTTTTTGCAAGACAAGTTGTGTTGTATATAGTCAACACTTATGTTGCCACATTGGTACTCTAGAGCCAAAAAAATATTTTCAATTCATGTATTTGCTTTTGATGATCGACCCAATTCTTAAATTTAATAAATAAATTATTTAAGGTAGTGACCTTTTTCCCTTAAATATTCAAAGAATTTGGGATTTCCGACACGATTTACATACGCAACAACACACTTGGAAGTTTGGACTCTATCCATCAACTTGAGACTTTCCCTTTTGTAGTCTGTCCACTTCACTAGTAAATAATAATGTTGAATTATAATATTCCGAGTATTATCAGCCACTTGTCATTACCTTTACGATACCTAATTGTTGATTAGAAAAACAATATCTAATTAAACATGTTTTTATATAATATAGTCTCACGAATATCATGTACTAGCTTTTTAAGTTTTTGGAAATAAGCGAGGGTGAATATCAATTATGGTTGTTTACTTCACATGCACATGTATTTTTTTTTTCTTTTAACATTATTTGATTTTTCTGTTTATTTAATACAAATACAAATAAAAAAACAAAAAAAATAAACATATGAATCTTGATACGTATATTTATAAGGGCGCTATTGTGTATTTATAAAATTGGTTCTATCGAAATCACTTGCATGTTTACAATTCGTAGATATTTTTTATAAATTTTATTTTATTTTTGAGCCATACATCCCATGTAAAAATAGTGTTAATTCTTAGTGGATTTATGAATGCCACATATCACTTTTTTAATTTGTAGTTATTTACCACAATAATTAGAGTTTTATTTTCTGAAGCTTTTTTTGTAAACTCTTATCCTCGAGATTGAATATCCAATCATGGAATAATTTTCTAATTAATGTATGGTTGACAAAAAAAAAAAAAAAAAAACTTATTCAGTTACATACTATAAAGAAAATACATTGGTTTTAGATATGAATTATATATCTTCCCCCAAGAAAAGGATTCACTAAATCCAAAATATTTAACATTTGTATGAAACCTTTATGTTTTCTAACAACATAGATTCAGTGTATGTCGTATGACATCATTAAATAAAGGAATACCAATAAATAAAGAAATAATAAATTAATCAAACCCAATACAGAGTGGCCAAGTTGGACCAAGTCAAGTTACGTTACTTGACGCGTTTCTCGGCCCACTTCTTCTTCCTCGCAACTCTTCACTCTTCTCACACACACAGTCATATATAAATAACTCTTATCCCCAAATCTAAAAAATCAAAACACTCGCAAGCATTTAGATTCGATTTCAATGGCGATCATCAAATCAAACACAGATCACAAACTCACCGTCGTGACTCGCGAAGTCTGGGCTTCGAATCTCGAATCTGAATTTGAATTAATCAGAGAAATCATCGACGATTATCCATTTATCTCAATGGATACAGAATTTCCCGGCGTGATTTACAAATCCGATCTCCGATTTACAAATCCCGACGATCTCTACACTCTTCTTAAATCCAACGTCGACGCTCTCAGCTTAATCCAAGTCGGTTTAACTCTCTCTGACGCCGAAGGTAACCTCCCAGATCTCGGCGATGATGATGAACAACGACGTTTCATCTGGGAGTTTAATTTTCGTGACTTTGATTTAGCGCGTGACGCACACGCGCCTGATTCGATCGAGCTTCTTCGTCGTCAAGGTATCGATTTCGAGCGGAACCGTCGCCACGGTGTTGAGTCGGAGAGGTTCGCGGAGATGATGATGTCATCGGGGCTAGTTTGTAACGGAGATGTGAGCTGGGTGACGTTTCATAGCGCGTATGATTTCGGTTACTTGATGAAGATTCTCACGCGCCGGGAACTTCCACGCGCTTTAGGTGAGTTTCAGCGCGTGATGAGAGTGTTGTTTGGTGAGCGAGTGTATGATGTGAAGCATATGATGAAGTTTTGTGAGAAGAGATTGTTTGGTGGTTTAGACCGGGTTGCAAAGACGCTTGAAGTTAACCGGGCGGTTGGGAAATGTCATCAAGCCGGTTCGGATAGTTTGCTTACGTGGCATGCGTTTCAGAGGATGAGAGATTTGTATTTTGTTCAAGATGGGCCGGAGAAACATGCAGGGGTTTTGTATGGGCTTGAGGTTTATTGAAGGGTTTATTGATATTTTTTTTTTATAATTCAAATTCAATTAATTAACTCAATTAATCCTTGTAGTTAATGTTCTTTGGAAAGTGGAAATATATAAAAATAAATAAAGAAAATTTTAAAAAGTTGAATATTCCTTTGGTTAATCTGTCTCTTGGATTTGGCATACCCGTATATACATATTAGTTTTATTTTCTTTATGCTTAGAAAGAAGAAGAAAAAAAAAATTTAAGGTGTATGTTTGTTATTTGCCTATTTGGAAATCCATATTAAAATTCATGCACATTTAACAAACGCATAAAAATGCTCGGAACATTGTCACACTTAGCCACTTAGGCCTGAGCATCCGGTTTTCTGATTGGTTCGAGTCGAGTAAATTGGAATTCAAAATTTTCAGATTTGAGGTTGAGGATTTTTATTCTGTTTGGTTAAGACGGTTTCTATTCGAGTTCGGGTTAGTTCTTAAATTTTATTTGAAATCCATCATAGAAACGAAAAAAATTTTGGTTCAGTTGTTTGATCTGAATTATCCGAAAAATCCAAGAAAACCCAAAAAAAATCATATGTGTGTATTGTTTTGGCCTTTTGGGGTTTTATGGTATCCGTTTGAGTTTTAAGTTTTTTGGATATCCGTTTGAATATCTAATTTTTTTTAAATATCTGTTTAGATTTTGGATCCTATTCGAATCGAACCAAAATCAGACAAAATTATAATTTAAGATCAGTTCAGAGAATATTGACTACCAAAAAAAAAAAAAAAAAAATTGACTACCCAAAATCAAAATTGAACCGAATTATTTTGAATCGGTTCGGATCAAATTTTAAGGTTCGCAGTATTGGATAAGTCTCGTTTGGGAATTAGTTAGCCGAGAATTTATTGTTTGATTAGAGTCAGCGAAATGAGATTATGGATGCTAATTTTAAGCTTCTTTATCAGTTTCTGTGATTCATCTGTCAAATACTCAAAAGTCTGATAAATTTGTAGTGCATCTGTTGGAACGCAATCGCTAATAGTGGATTACAAAGCAACCGCAAACGCAAACGCAATTTTGTCAGATCCGCAGATAAGCATTTCTGATTCTGCCAATTTGCGGTTCAATATCTCAATTGAACATCCGGAGGAGAACTAATTCGGTTCCGAATAACATTGGTCTTGACAGGTGAACCAAAGGACGTTCAAGAACATAGTGAGGCCATTGAATTGAGTGTGTTTATACTCAAAAATGTTGCGGCAAAGGTGCAGATTTCGTCTCTTGATGTGAGGAATTTTTCTGCCTACCATGTGTTCGATAGAATGCTGATTAGTGAGCTTTCCTTACAACGGAAGAAACAACAACAAAAGCTGTGGATATCATTTAAGTTCAAAAACATGCTAGAGACAAGGGTTTTGTTTGTGGAACAATTATCACCTAGGGAAGAGAAGAGACACTCAAGAATGATCTTACAAGCCATTCAGCTCTTGGAAGGAGATATTGTAAAGCTGTGGATATCATCTTGTGATACATTGCAGTCTCATAACTATCATGAGCTTGACAGAAGGTTTCTTTCAAGGCCAAAAGTACATAAAGCGACTCATAGGCGAAAGTCTTCTAAATCAGGTCCATGACCAGAGCGTTGGTTTCAGTTTGCAGCATATACGTTTCTGGTCTGGAAATTCATGTATATATGCAGAACAAAACAACGAGACAAGCGAGTAACAGAGCAGTATACAACAGAGGGAACTGCAACTTCAAAAGGTCTAGCTCTCCTACCCAAGTTGAATTGGTGAAGTGTGGGACACTATTTCAGCGTCTGAAATTGCAGCAACTCCCTTTTGTCACAGCTTTTGTGCACAATCTCGACATTTACAGTTTTTTTGTGGCTATCATTTATGGGGTTCAACGAGACTGAAAGAGACAATAAAGTCTCTGGTTGGGAAGCTTTCATATAAGGTGTTCGATAGAGGTAGAAAGCAGCATAGGAGTAGTCTCTACTGCAACGTTTTTTTTCTGGTGACATAACCTTGGATCAGAGTGACATCACACTTGTTGGTTTGAAAATTGAGATTGCGAGTTGGCTTGGGAGTTGTTTGTGTGTGGGCTGAATGTATGATGCATAAAGTTACAGTGATTTCAGCAAAGTTGCCAGAAACTTTTCGAGGGAGAGAGTTGGTTGCAGACTTTGGGATACAGGCTGTGTTAGAAGGTAGAGTAATGCATATCAGCATATCATCTCAATATCACATTTGTATTCTTGATTTTGTGAGAAACCATACCTTAAGTATTCTTTTGTCCGTTCTAGGTGACCTGGTTGCAGAGAAACTTCTTGTCTTATATATGACCCAACACAAAACATGTCTTTGAGATATTATAAAATTTTGAGATCTCAAAGAGACTTGGCAGATAAAAAAATAAACATGGTTGATAAAACAATGTCTTAGTTAAAGTACTATATCTTCAGTTTAGGAAACTTGAACGACAAAGTGTGGATTAAACAAAAAAAAACCTAACTTTTCATCAAATTCGGCACCAATATATTGAATATACTAGATCTTTTTACCAGATCCAAAAATTTCACATTCCACAATACTACAAGAAGAGATGTGTTGACTAACACCAACACATTGGCATAAACACAACTTACATTCAAGTTATATAAAGATTTAATACATGGAAACTCTAGGCACTAAGACAAAGCTACCAAAAGGGGGAAAACCACGAACAAGCCTCGGCCTTAGCACATGAAACGGTGGTGGAGGCGGTGGTGGTAGTCTGTAGCATCTTCTCATCATCACATTAAGAATAGGCCGCTGCTCATGCTTTACACGATCTGAGATAACTCTATAGCCAAGTCCATAAACATACCCTTCAGATTTTGTTACATTGTGACAGATCTGAGCCATCTTAGCGAAAACTCGAGCCGTTAATTCACTATCCGAACCAGCATGATGTGCAGTACCAACACGAGTAAGTCCCAACTCATATGCTAGACTCTCTAGACCAAGTCGGTTACTTAGTCCTTCGTATCGACCAACCATTGCTTTCAAATCGTAAACAGAACCGAGAATTCTCGCAACCGCTTTCGAGAATCGCTCAGGAGTCACTGGTAGAGATTCTCCTGTGAGATACTTAAGTAAGTAAGCAATGTCATAAGATCCATGAAACGTCACCCAAGTAATATTCCTAGTAAGCTTCAGAATCCAAATCAGGTCGGAGAAAAAATCTTCAATTCCAATTCCTTCTTCTCTAATCTTCTCCAAATCTAGACCGTTGCGTCTGAGAAACTCGATGGACTTCTCGTTTCTTGCGTCTTCTGTTTCTCCGAAATCGGCGAAATTGACTTCCCAAGTACCACCGATTCTTCCGTCAACATCGAACAGAGTAAGACCTAACTGAATCAGTTTTGTCCTGTCGACACTAAAGCTCATATCGTTGTAACGCTCGTCGTCCGAAGCGTCTTGTGAAGTTTGCTTCAAACAACCTGGAAACTCAGTATCAATCGCAATAAAACGATAGTTTCTTAGACAATCTTCGATTAAAGACATCTCTTCGTTTCGATTCCAAGTCCAGATTTCACGACACTGTTTATCTTTCTTCATCTCTAACATCGTTTCTTGTGATTTCAGGCGAGAGAAACAATCGGGTGAGAGAGACGATCTGAGAAAAGGAAAATAATGTAGTGGAGAGTCTTGGGACTCAAGTTTTATATTGAGTCTTTGACCGCAAGATTCTAATTAGTTATTTTCGATTTTGGAAAAATGAAGTTTCCTTTTTTTTATTTTCGCCTAATCAAGTTTCCTTTATTTCTAATAATTACAAAACCTGATTAAATGAATCGAGGCAGGTTGAAATTTTTAATTTTTTTTTTTATTACCAAATATCAATGGACATTTCCTTTTCCTGATTATTTCCTTTATGGAGTTTTTGATATCTTTATTTATTTATTTTTGGTTATTGAAAGATAATAAAAGTAGTATAAACAAATTTGTCAACATATATCATCACTCTGAGTGTCATAAGACTTAAAACTCAAATATTGTAAAATAATGCTATACATTCAGATTATTCTTTCCTTGGCTCAAATTGAAACCAGGATTATATCTATTTTCAACATATTTTATCACTAGCTATATTAGTGTGATAATACTAAAAATGTTAAAAGAGGCTAACTATGCTAATTTTTGTTTTCTATTTTAAATTAAGACGAGTCGTTGCTATGAGATCTATTTTTAGATACATATCTCGTAAAACAAATACTATATACGCGGTTGTTAGAATGGTAGAATTTGTCCTGTAAATGTGTTCGTTGTATCTATAAAATTTAGACTATCAATCATCCTAAAATCGAAATAATTTTTACATATTTGTATGTTATTGATTAATTTTGGTATATATCAATTGCAAATAGCGAAAATTTATTTGACACCTGTAATTTTTTCGGTTCAATTGATTTACGAAAATTTTGAGTAATTTTTTGGAAACAAGTAATTGGTAAAGAACGAGACATAGAAAGGTCAATATTTCTTTTGACTAGTTGGTATATTTAGAAAAATCCAAAAATACAAATATGTTTTTAATCCTAATTAACAACTTATGTTGTGGTTGAATGGAAACTCCAATTGAATTAACGACAACATTTTTTTCTTTATTGGTATATATCACTATATTTTTGGTGTGAATAAAAATACATTTTAATTGAATGTGTAATTATGTAATGTGAACTGGTAATAGAGACAGATACACAACAAGTAACTGTTTGGAACGCGCCAAACAAACGCTTGAATACTTTATTAATCAAATGAAACCTTAGTTCTTGTAACAAATGATTACACTGAATAAACCTAAGCTACCCACTTAGTCTACCCAACAATAAAGTAAACCTTACACTTTTCTATCCTACGCTCTCCCTCTCAAGAACAACGAATAGAAAACAAAACTCACGCAACTCTCACCTCCTAAGCTATCACTCTGTTTGCTTCGAAGATGCTGTTTTAATTGTAACGCCCGTGAACCGGAAATCGGTTAGGGTTTATGATTAAATTGCTTGGTTTAATTGGTTTAGGGTAATGAAAACCCTAGATGATGCCTATAAAAGAAGGAAACTCGAAATTAGGGCTTTAGTTAGCCACTTTTCGTTCTGTAAGGGGGAAAAAGAGAGAAAAGAAGAAAGGAAGAGAAAGAACAGAATCGTTAGGGTTTGGGAGAAATCGGTTTCGGCATATCCAATCGTTGTCAAAGGTAACGAAATTTGGTGGAGTTATTCCCAACTCTTTTATCGTCATTCTCCTTTTTACAGAAGTGAATTTGGGTTTAAACTCGATGAGTTATTGGCAGTTTCGTGAGACACGTTTTCTCATGCGCGAATTCGGACCAGCGGGTGTTGTAACTGAGATCGTGGTCTGGTCTGATATCTGATCGGCGTGATATTTTGTGGGAAGCTCCGTGACGGCTAGGGCAAGCTTTTCACCGGAGGGATTGGAGAGTTAACGGTTGGTTTTGATTTTAGGGTTTCGTCTTTGAGACTGTTCGTTTCTGTTATTTTTGCCCAGTTTGCTCAAGGTTGCTTTTGGGTTGTGTGGCTTGTTGTAGGGCGTTTCTGGACTGTTTCAGACGCAAGGAGAGCCTCTCCTAGTTGTGTTTGTTGTTAGGATCAGATTGTTAAGGTGAGTGCATGACCATGACTTATCTGAGCGATTAGACCTCTGTGATTGTTTGTTTTATGTGATTGATGTGATGTTTTGATGAATTCACTTGATGTGGATTGTTTGATTGGGTTGTGGGGAGCTTTGCTGGCTTCTGTGAGGTTCGAGTTTGGGTTGTGGAGGTTTTAGAAGGAGTTGTCGAGGAGAAGGGATCGTTGGAGGCGTTATGTGAGGCGCAGAGAGTTGCGTCGATCGACACAAGAGGAGTGTGTCGATCGACAGAGGTCGTGGCTGTGTCGTTCGACACAGGCCGAGCAGATTGTCGGGTTTGTTTGTTTGTTTGTTTGTTTGTTTGTTTGTTATGTTTTAAGTTTAATCGCTTGTGTGTATAGCCTGTTGCTTGGGAGGATTGCCTCACTAAGTATTTATCATAATACTTACGCATCTCATTTGTGTTGTTGATGATAAATACTTACCTGCATCAACAACACAAATGAGATGCGTAAGTATTATGATAAATACTTAGTGAGGCAATCCTCCCAAGCAACAGGCTATACACACAAGCGATTAAACTCAAAAAACAACAAACAACCAACCAAACAAACAAACAAACCCGACAATCTGCTCGGCCTGTGTCGAACGACACATCCACGACCTCTGTTGATCGACACACTCCTCTTGTGTCGATCGACGCAACTCTCTGCGCCTCACATAACGCCTCCAACGATCCCTTCTCCTCGACAACTCCTTCTAAAACCTCCACAACCCAAACTCGAACCTCACAGAAGCCAGCAAAGCTCCCCACAACCCAATCAAACAATCCACATCAAGTGAATCCATCAAAACATCACATCAATCACATAAAACAAACAATCACAGAGGTCTAATCGCTCAGATAAGCCATGGTCATGCACTCACCTTAACAATCTGATCCTAACAACAAACACAACTAGGAGAGGCTCTCCTTGCATCTGAAACAGTCCAGAAACGCCCTACAACAAGCCACATAACCCAAAAGCAACCTTGAGCAAACTGGGCAAAAATAACAGAAACGAACAGTCTCAAAGACGAAACCCAAAAATCAAAACCAACCGTTAACTCTCCAATCCCTCCGGTGAAAAGTTTGCCCTAGCCGTCACGGAGCTTCCCACAAAATATCACGTCGATCAGATATCAGACCAGACCACGATCGCAGTTACAACACCCGCTGGTCCGAATTCGCGCCTGAGAAAACGTGTCTCACGAAACTGTCAATAACTCATCGAGTTTAAACCCAAATTCACTTCTGTAAAAAGGAGAATGACGATAAAAGAGTTGGGAATAAGTCAACCAAATTTCGTTACCTTTGACAACGATTTGATATGCCGAAACCGATTTCTCCCAAACCCTAACGATTCTGTTCTTTCTCTTCCTTTCTCCTTTTCTCTCTTTTTCCCCTTACAGAACGAAAAGTGGCTAACTAAAGCCCTAATTTCGAGTTTCCTTCTTTTATAAGCATCCTCTAGGGTTTCCATTACCCTAAACCAATTAAACCAAGCAATTTAATCATAAACCCTAACCGATTTCCGGTTCACGGGCGTTACAGTTTTGCTCGCTCGAAACTCTCTGATCATTTGTATGGCGGCTTAGGGCCTTATGATCAGTATTTAACCCTCTTGCCAAAACCCTTGTTGTTAAGATCTCGCAATATCTTAATTTTGGAATTATCTTGCTTCTCAAGCTAATTCATTTCCTTATTTTGTTGTTATGAATATTCTCCAAATCTTCTTAACCGCTCCTCTCACTGACGACGCTTTACTTGCTGCCACGTCATCTCTGATTCCTTGTACATGGATGCAGCTCACTGTATTTAGTTAATACACAGCTTGTCGTTCAGCTGCTGCATCATTAATCTCCCCCTTTTTGACTTAATGTGGCACTCAAGCATCTGCGCACGTACCTGCAAAACACACAGAGCCAGACACACCAAACACACCAAACACACACACCTTTCTGATAATTTCACAAGCTTAGAAATCTGATATGTCAACACAAAGAAACACACGGTGGTTTTCTAAAGGTGTTTTAAAGATATTACAGACCCATGTTCATAACTTATACTAGCAATGTTCAACACAAGAAAAACAACATATAACAAACTGCTCCCCCATGCTTATCATTAGGTTCAATCATCAGATTCAGTGATTTCTCGCCCTGCTTGAGAGTACCAATAAGTCAAAAACACATAAGCAGTACACATTTATGAGTCACAGAAAGGCATACATGCATTCAGAGCCTCTTATAGAATTTCAATTGCCCTTTTCATTGCAACTCGCTTTGCCTTGCTGTTGTTCTTGGAGAGTGATGACTTCTTCTTTGTCTTCGGATGTCCTTTACCAGTCGCAGTTGTGGACACTTGGTGTTGAGCATTTAGCAGTTGTTGAATCAGACTCGGATAAGGCAATTTGAATTTAGCCTGTGTGCTCTATGCCAGCTGACTGATGTGATTATACACTTAACTTCCGAAATTGAAAGGAATCTTGTGAGCAATCATATAGATCAATTTTGCACGAGCCAACTTAGCATATCCATCATTGGTAGTTGGCAGCCAATTGCTACAGCAGATCTTGTACATATTCTTGTACTCTGGTTTGAACGTAGAGTATTACACAAGTTCCTAGTCCTTGACCTTATTTCCGGATATGAGGCTTGCTACTTCATTATCAAGCACCCCAACAAAATTCACCTTGTGAGTTCGTTCATCCA
Source organism: Erysimum cheiranthoides (assembly GCA_011420285.2). Lineage (NCBI taxonomy): Eukaryota > Viridiplantae > Streptophyta > Magnoliopsida > Brassicales > Brassicaceae > Erysimum > Erysimum cheiranthoides. Next base: position 7,649,059 of record CM022183.2, on the reverse strand, counting down.
AATCATTTAAGCCGTAAAGTTTATTTATCCGAGAAGCAGAGAACTCATACATCCAGTCTCTAACCAGAATCTCTTTGATTCCAGTTTCAGATTTTCCCTTAGGAAAGTTTGCCCAAAACTCTAGAACCACATCAGGGTCAAACGATTTGATATTCGTTATAGTATCCAACATCCTCATCCCGTCAATCAACTTCTTGATAGGATCATCCTTTTCTAAAGTGATTTCTCTTTCTTCTATGAATCGTTCTTTATCCTGAGAGAAAGTAACATACCTTGACCAAGCAATCTGAGAGATAAATCGAGTTGAATCATACTCTGGTCCCTGAACACCCTCTCCTTGATTTTCTCTCTCCTTACCAGCCCTTTGTCTTTTGGATCTTCTGCGGGCTGATTGACAGCTCCTTGTGCGCTTGTTACCCTTCTGAGTACCAGTAATTTTGATTTCCCCCGATGAATACCCTGAGTCCTTGGTGTTCGGCAAGTGTTCCGCTTGACGCATGTCCTCTTTGACAGCTTCCAATTCTGATTCAGGTTCTTTGTATACCACCATGGCCATCTCAGGATTCCACACTTCTTCGGCAATCATCTGTTCTTGAGCTGACAGACTCGATTTTGGGTGCATGTTGACGAATTCAGCACAAGGATCGAAAGAGACGAAGACTAACACACCTCTCTGATATAGCTGAACTCACAAACCCTATTTCTCTCTCCTTTTTACCGAGTTACTGCTATTTGGGCCTGAGTGAATGGGCCGCCTTACCCATGTTTTTATCTGTTTTAACCCTATTAAACAATCAAGTAAAACACATTACAGCTGTTTTAAGGTACAGCACACCCTTGATAAAACCTCATCGTTCTGATAAATTCAAGCAGAATTGCAAATGCTGATTTACTTTATCAGAACCTCAATCTGTGTGTCGATCTTGATTTGCGTAGAATTTTAGGTCAGGAATATTACTGAAGAACGTCTTTATCAGAATATTGAACTTGACATAAAACTTGGTCTCAAATTCATTTTGGTCAACCGGCTGTGGAAGCGTTTACTCGAGGTCCTGACCTAAAATTCTACGCAAATCAAGATCGAGAAAAGTCTGCTAGATAGACATTATCTCATAGTTGACCAGTCAGCATTTGAAAAAAGGTTAAATAAAAGCTCAATGACATCCTTGTTACCTTAGAGAACCAAGATGTGTTCAGTGCCACTCATGTACTGTGACTTGCACCAGAGACTATCACAACCTTGAGGATCTTCGACCAAACCAGCTCGAGATCAGTGGCTAGTCTTTCACACTGTCATGCCTTAAGTTCTAGAACAACCAACATGCCCATGCAGCTGGAATTTCCTTTGGAGGATACACATGCTTAGGAATGTGTTGAGACTCTAGTTGTTGTTTTTTTTTTTTTTTTTTGTGTCTCAACACCAGTAGCTTAGGTTTTTCAGAAAAAAAAATATATACCAGACACATCACTTGACTTCTCAGTGACTGGCACTCATTTAATACAGATTTGTGTTCCTCCTCAGCTCTTTGACCTCCCGGAACAAGACACCGTTTTACGATTGGGAAAAACTTGGCATGACAGGTAGCTCTTTTCCACACACCTTTGAATTCAGACAGCTGATTTGTCTATTCATCCTTTGGATTTTATGTGATCTGCTCCATTTTCCGTCTTCTTTCTTTTGGAGCGGCACATCCCACGAATCTCTCATAGTTCTACTATACCAACAGTCTGTCTTAGAAATACAAGCTGGTCATAGTTAAGAGGCATAGAAAATAAATCAGATAATTGAAAAACATTGCTCACTGGTCTAACTACTACTTTGTTTGCCACAATTTCAACATGAACATATTCATCAAACACATCAATATGTTCTGTTTGATTAGATTCAGGCATGATCACATTGACAACACTTCTATCATCACAATGAATCAAAGGAGTGTTAGAAGACATACCACATTCGTTGATCAATTGATTTAGCCTTACGAGATGTGATGCACAAACACCCAATGCAGCACTATTATTTTTCAGTTGATGATGATAGTAGTGTCGCTCTTGTCTTAGTCTGGGAACACTGCAGATTATACAGCCTGCCTTCACAATTATACGAGATACCAATTCAAAATGTTTCCTGCTATTGATCCGTGGCACTCATAGCATTTAAAGATACATTGACATCAGCAACTGGTGTAGTGGTCCCTTTCCATCATTCAGTTTTGCATGATGGTGGGCTAAGTAACTTAGTTTTAGGTTATGCACATTGTGCAATGGTTGCTGCAGCTCGATGGATTGCTAAACTTAGTGTTCCCTTGCCTCCTCAAGGCCCTTGATGAGAATCCTAATTTCAAGGTTGAGGTAAATGCTCTATATTTAGCCATACACTATTGATTTACAGATTACTACTGCGTCTTCTGTTTTTACTAATTCGTTGTCTTATCATTAGGACTGCTAGATAAACTATGGCATCTCTGCATCTGGCAAGCTTGGTTCATGTGGCATTCCAGGACATTATGTAGGAAAAACAACCAATCTGCACACAATCTTGCCAAGATTTCTATCCCAAATAACTGCTCTTTATGTTTTCATTCTTATGTACCGGCTGTTATAACAGAAGCTTTACGTTGTACCTAGCTATAATCCTGTTTCCAAGTTAATATAACCATCGTTTAAGGGAAAACAAAAGAAAAAGTCTCACTCTTTCATTCATATCCACTTGACTTTTCTTGTCTCTCTACCACTCAAAATTTTCAAACAAAACCACAGAGAAAGTAACACAAAAAAAGAAATAAAAACAGACATAGACATTCAGGTCTAGTTACAAAGAAAACCCCAAGAAATTAGTGACTTATCACACCAAAGTTTGTCATTTCTGTAGAAACTTTGTGTAGCAACAAAAGCGAATCTTTTGTATACAGCATGCATAACCCCAGTGATGTTTGTCCCACCATGAACCCCACCCAGAAGTGTGATTATTCACAAAAACATCTTCTTCATATCTGCTTTTCCCATCCTCCATCCTCAGACTTGTGTGAGTTTCCCTTCCTTTTCACTGTTGCAAAGCTCCATCTTCCTCAGACTTGTGTGAGTTTCCCTTGCAGCCTTTTCACTGTTGCAGAGCTCCATCTTCCTCAGACTTGTGTGAGTTTCCCTTGCAGCCTTTTCACTGTTGCAGAGCTCCATCTTCCTTAGACTTGTATGAGTTTCCCTTGACTTGTGTGAGTTTCCCTTGCAGCCTTTTCACTGTTGCAGAGCTCCATCTTCCTTAGACTTGTGTGAGTTTCCCTTGCAGCCTTTTCCTTGTGGGAGAACTCTTCAGAATTACATACTGTTTCCTGTTTTGCTTCTGCAAATTTCTTGTCACCCTTTCTTTTCCCTCGTCTGCTCCTTTTCTTCCTTTTTTTCTTGCTAATATTTTCTTCCTTCTTAGTAGGTTCAAAATCATCAATCTATTCAATACTTTTCTCCTTTGTGTCACGGTTCAATTTTTCATTGAGGACGTTTTGCTCCTGAAACACAAAAGTAACGTGAATTACATATTCAAAAGGAAAGAAACAAAAGTAGCATCAAACCATACCTGTTCTGCTTCTCTAGCCACTGATGCTAACATTTTTCTATGCATCATATTCCTCCTTTCTTCCTCTTGTTTGATTTTGATCTCTTCCTCCCTCTTAATTAACATCACAGCATAGTCAAGAGAGGTCTCTCGGGGGAGTTGGATTACCGGAATTGGGTCTAGTATCCCTGAGGCGCCCAAACCAGTCCCTTTCCGGTAACCCATTTGGGACATCAGCTTGGACCCGATACCTCTGGTATGGTCCTCCCAGTTTCCAATAGTGGAGCTTGAGCCGTCTGTTTCATTGTTGTCTTGTGTTTAAGGAAAAAAAAAATCAAGAATTTTAAGAGATCGATAACTAATCCTAGAAATATCTCCTTAAAACTAAGGGATACAATAACCAAGATTATTTCTCTCTAAAACTAAGGGATACACTAACCAAGATGATTTCTCCCTAAAACCCAGCTTTCTAGCCATAACGAAACCAATACTGACTGTAACCATAGCCAAACCAATACTATCGGTAGCCATAACAATTAAACGATTAAATCTTGGTTAGTGTATCCCTTAGTTTTAGGGAGAAATCATCTTGGTTAGTGTATCCCTTAGTTTTAGAGAGAAATAATCTTGGTTAGTGTATCCCTTAGTTTTAGAGAGAAATAATCTTGGTTAGTGAAAATAAACTTTGTGGTACTAGGTGGCACAAACAGACTTGGGCACAAAAAAAAAAATTATGAGGTTGGCCCAAAACAGATGTTTTGTGTGCTTTATAGGTGGGTCGGGCCTGATCTCTTGAAAGGCAAAACAGTTGATTTGTTGTCATCAACTTTTCCTTATCAGAGGTTACGTATACAAGCAACTCGAAAAGGATACCTAATTGATTTATTGAATTTACACTGAGAGAGAAATATCGATGAGCCAAAGCATGGAAGATGGAAGAGAGGAAGAGCCGTATAGGACCCGCATGCGCCATCCATCGTTGCATCAGAAAGAGCATACCCTATACTATAGAAAGAAAGTAGAGGATAGAGAACGCAGACTCTAGAAAAAGAAAGAACCGCGCGATTTTAAAACCTACCTCAAAGATCAACTAGATAGGCATGCGAACCACAATTCTAAATGATATTTTACTTTTCTCACCAAGTAATCACAAGATGGAGACGTAATTTGTGGACATGAAGGGATTTTTTTTTTTCAATTTTGTATTTTGAGAATTGCTAAGTGTAACTATTGAATCTCAATGAAAACTTGTGTTTCTCCATTAATTGTTGTGAGATGCATTTTACGGTTTCAGAAGATAGAGATGTAATAATTAAGAACTGTTTATATACTCCAACTTAAGCCTCAGCCCAATATTAACTTAGACTAGCTAGGTTATAGTGTTTCCTTCGTAGCCAAGAAACGCCGACCTTGAGTAAACAATCGCCGTCTTGAAACCAAACAGAAACTGGATCAGCTTTAGTTGAGCCCAATTAAAAATAGATAAGCTTCGTTTCAGGATTTGGGCCAGTTTTTTCCTAACAAATTCTGAAACATTTTTTTATTCTTACTTTTCTTTACACTTTTTATATAGTTAAATAATAAATTTAACATTCCAACCAAAACAGAAAAAAAAAAAAAAAACAAAATATACATGCCTGAAAGTCAAGTAACAATAAAGCATACCAAAATATATATTAGTATGCAGTGAATAGTAACTGCATGCCAAAATATTACTATTCATTTTTTTTTTTTGTCTTCAAAAATAAAGCATACTCCAATATAGAATTTAGCATATCAAAATACTGATATGGATTTGTTTAGTATGAAACATATTAACCAACTATTTAAAACCTTAGTGATATCCCATCCGATTGAAGATACCTTTAGTGTTGGGTCTTTAACCTATACATTGGGTTACCATTTGTTTGTATACAAAAATATAAATAAAACAAAACAATTCAACTTTACATGATAAAGATTAATTGTTTTTAGTTGGTAGATAAACTTTCATTTTGTGTGTAAATCTATGTTGCTAGCTAAGACAAAATCAAATGGGGTTACAACTTACAAGAGTGACCTAATTGTAACGTCACTAAAGTAACAACAACACATGGCAAGTAGAGATTTAGTTGGGGCGAATTTGAATCATTTTCTTTTTTCCTTTAAGCATCTGCAAAATTGAGCTTTTTTTTTTTTTTAAAAGCAAAATAAAGCTTTGTTAAAGTTCAAAAATAAAATAAGGAGAAAGCACTTTTTATTATCCAGAACGAAATTAGCTTTCATTTTCACCCTCTCTTGTACCTTTTGCCAATGTAATTTCCTCTTATTTAATTCAATTTATTTGAATGAAAATTTAGATCTTAAGAAACTTTCCAAAGTAAAAATAAAAGGCAGAAATGTCATGCACATTGTACCAGAAGGTGTGCAAATGTCACATACATGACTATGATTTTCACCACTCACGTGTGTTAAGTCATCAATGTGCATAAAGCTCTCGAATCCATTTACTTACTTTATTATAAATCATAAAAACTAACTCATATACCAAAGTGATAAAAAGAGATTGATTTTCACAGAGGAAGTATTATTTTATGTGTGAAAAATCTAGAAAATCAATATTTTAGGAACTAAAATAATACTTACTTTTCAAATCCTAAAAGATTGATTTTCTAGATTTTTCACACATATTAACACATAATAAAGTTTTAATTTTTTAATTAGTTTAAAATTGATTTATGAGAGGAAAGAGAAAATTTAGACAATTACTTACATACATGTGGCAAAAAGCATAAAGTAAAAAAATCATTACAGTTTTTTAATCTAGAAAATCAATCTTTTAGGAACAAAACTAAAACTCAAAACATCATTTTATTAGGAACAGATGGAGTAATGGTTTAATCAATTTCAGAACAGAAGATTTAGAAAATAGATTTACTTGGGAAGTCGAAGTTCGTGTTCATCTGAAAAAGAGAAGACAAAAGTCTTGTGAATTAGAAATTTAGTTGACTCAATGGTTGCTTACTTAGTACCAAGTGAATAAATATGATCCTGTCATGTCCCCAAGAAACATGATCCAAAAATTATGCAAAAGTCACCTCTTCAAAAATATATTTTTAAAAAGTTTTCCTCCTTCAAGAAATATTCACAAACAATGCAAGAAATGATAATCAATTTATTGGTGACTGCCAGTAATTTTGATCATTAGACATTGGAGAAAACAATTAGTCTTCAATATGCAATTGTTTTCTTGACACTTGGACAAGAAATCTTGATTAAATGCTGATTAATTTTTTCTTTGATATATCTTTTTGCAATCTTGCTTATGTCCTACCATAGAATTAATTTTTTTTTTTTTTCTACTGTAAGATAATATAGAAAATGCGTAGCATTTGTCAACTATAAAAATGATATTTGCCCACATGTTTTATTTCAAAATTTCCCCAGAATTACGTTACCTTAAAAATAATCCCAAAAAAATTAACAGTAGTTAAAGTTTTACTTATATCGAATCATTTCAGCTGAACTGGATGATCTACATATATACAATTTTATAAAATTACAAGCTAAAACCCATAATATGTACGTATTAACTAATATTAGATTTAGCATGACTTTGTTCGAACTTTTTTGTGCGTTTAAAAAGGTTTCTCACCAGAATTGATTCTATGTTCTAATAACACTTTTACTAATATATATCCTTATAAGTCAATTTGGAGTTTATTTTAAAGAAAGAAAAAAGGGAAACCTTGTATGGACCTAGTAATTATTTCGTTAAACTTAAATCTCATAATAACGCAATACAAACCAATATATATTTTTTTTATGAATAATAACATTTCGAAGAATTTAGTTAACTAAAAGTCTAAAACACTAAGATATCACAGCAAAAGTTGTCTAGTCTCTCTAAAGAATAATGATGATCCCTTTGCTTAAACGTCAACGCCACATCGCTGGACAAGCTGGTACTTTACGGCTGGACCGTCACCAGAAAAATGTCCGGCGAGGGTAATGTAAGCTGGACAATTGACGTGGAGACGGTACCTACCGGAGATCCACGTTCCCACTTTCCATCTAACCCAACCGTCGATCTTGATATTCAAAAGCACCATCCCCGCCGTTAGATCTTGGCTTAACGCTGGTGAAAGGTATGGCGCCACCGGCACGGTTGTTCCGTATAGAAATGGTGACCATACCGTCACATCAAGGTGGCCTTGGTAAGACGACGGCAATAAAGTTGCCAATGTCACCTTATATAACAAAAAAAAAACAATTAATTGCAAAAAAAATTTTTTTTTAAAAAGAAGCAAAATTTAGTTCAAATTAATTAATTCACATCCCAAATATTATGAAATATAACTAATTCAAGCCTCACATGCAAATCTAGGCAATTCTCTATTACCAAGATTTGTCGGTCCATTGGTATTAGGTAAATATATTTTGTATAACATAATTCTTTATCATATAAAAAGTAAAAACTATATGGTAAAAAAATAATTATATATGAGGTTCCACATTATGAAATATAGCTAAACAATTTTTCGTTTGAGAAACGGTCGCATGATAATAAAACTTGTTGGTTCATTCTTTACACTTTTTTTTGTAGTAAGAATTGTATTAAAGCTGAAACCCCTAAAATGAGCTTTAAAACAAAACGCTAATTTAAACTAGTTTTAAAATTTACAATAACTTAATTGGTAAAGTATCTTAGACAAAGTTTAGAGGTCGTTGGTTCGAGTGACATTTTAGAAAACATTATATTAGATGTTATGTTATTCGATATGAGGTAATGTACGGATCTAGGTCCAAACCGTCATAGTAAATTAAATTTTTAAAAAAAAAAATCTACAATACCTGTTGGTTGCGGTAGGAGGCGTAAATGTCAAGACGGTCATAGAAAATTCCGATCTTGTCATTAGGATTTCGAGAAGAGAGAGTGACCTGAAGGTTGGAAGTGAGATAATTAGGCTGAGAAATGTTGAACGCGTAAATGGTTGCGTCTTGAAGAACAAAACGTGGCCCGTGCGGATGAAGTATAGCCCAAACCAAGAAAACCACAAAAAGAACAACTGCAAGAAACCCAAGAACCATCGCTCCTATGCGTTTCCTCATCTTTTCATCTTCATCGTGGTGATGCTCACATTCTTTCTCTGTCATTTTAGCGGGTGCGTTTAGCGTTTGGCGGCTGAGAGAGGCAAAGAAGTTAATGTTTTCTTATATGAAGAAACAGAGAGTTACTCTCTTCTGTTTGTTAATGTCACATCAAGAGACAGAGAGTTACTATGGAGTTAAAAATGGTGATGATATATATAGAATAAATTAAAGTATATTAAAAAGAACAATTATCATTGCAAATGCGAAAGCTAGCGTAAGTTTCTTTTTTCAGCTGGAATATATATTTTTTATTTTGTCAACGATCATATTATTAAATTTATGAAAACCAATATTCTTGAACTTTAGTTTTGTGCACTTTATAACTTTATCTTTAATGCAAAATTAAGGAACATGTTTTTATTCCCATCAAAGTTTATAGAAATGTTACCAAGGTCGTTAAGAGCCCTTCCAAAAGGTTTATTACATACATAATTTGTAGATTAAAAAGCTTCAACCACTGTAAAGCACTTTGGAGGTGGGTGAAGAATCTTCTTTCAGCCTCGTAGCGACACTATATATAAAAGTTGTGTGTATATAAATGGTAAGTGAATTTGTCAAATAGTAATTTTTCTGCGGTAGTAAATATGATTTTTTCTTACCGAGTAAAAAAAGTTAAACCACTATCGTGTTCAAAAAATAAAATTAAAAAATTAAACACAATCTACAAATAACTCAATCAGCAAACGCATATACTATAATAAGTGATATGATTATATCAAACTAACGAATGTGCAATGTAAAGTTTCACATAAATCCGTCATGATTCATATTTTTGGTAGTGGTAATTTAGTGGTAGCTTGACTATTAATTAATTACCTTTTGGAAGGATATAATGAAGACTTAATAAAGAGGTAATGTGGTAGGTGAGACGAAAAATAAATTAAATGTAAATTTATTTATATGGTGATCACGTCAGTTGAGTTAGAAAGATCTACTTGAGTTAACTACAAATTTGTACTTTCTTGTTGTTGGAATATTAGAAATCTGGTAGCCGAAACGTTAGAAATCCAATTGACAACAATCTCCATTCCTCATTTATCCCAGGATTTGGACTCTTTCATTACTTGGTAAGTTGATGAAATGGATCGTGGGACAGATTCTCAACAAAACATACATGGGAGAGTTTAAGACCAAGAGTTGATCCACAAGAATGAGCATCTACCGTTTGGTTAAAAGTAGCAATATATATACCCAAGCTTGCGTTCTTGATGTGGGTAATTAAGTTAGACCGACTTCCAACAAGAACAAGGCTGGCCACATGGGGAATTCAGACACACGTTAACTGTTGTTTCTGTGACCAGCAAGATAAGTGTAGGGAGCATCTATTCTTCAGGTGTGAGTTCAGTGAACTGATCTGGCATTGGGAAACTATAGCTACTTACCCTTCACATTCCACACATGGACTTCTCTCACCACTTGGCTCAAATTCAAGGACAACACTTCTCCAAGGACTTTGCGCAAAACTGGTGGTTCAGGCTATCATATACATGATCTGGATCGAGAGGAACACCATGTTGCATTGCAACGTCTCGGCTTCAGCCCAAACCTTATGCAAATTCACAGACAGGCAAATTCGAAACACAATATTGACAAAAAGCAAGCACAAGAAGTTTAGTGCCAGATGCAACATTGGCTCACATATGACTAAGAAGACTATCTTATCTGCTCATTAGTTTTTTAGGTCCTTGTTTTTTTTTTTAATTTTTTTAGGCAAGGAATAAACTAACCATGTAAAAGTACGCTTAAAAAAAAAAATCTTGACCAAAAAAAAATAATAATAATAATAATAATAACCATGTAAAAGTACGTTTTATTTGTAGCTTCTACAAACCCTTATATAAAAGTTCGAATTCCTATATAAAGAAAAAAAAAACGTGAGTTTGTAACATGGAACATATATAACGTATGTAGCACTTCTTAACAATATTTTTTTTTAAAAGAAATCAACTTTTTAAAAATTTGCAAAAATTAAATATTTAACTATCTCATTAAAGGCATTTTTCGTATTTTTCATTATTATGGGGTTATGGTACTGGAAAGGTGACTTTTCTCTTAACAAACTTTTTTTCTTTCTTAATAAATTTAAAAATAAACAGAAATTAATACTACTACTTCGGAATAAGAAGGAACTAATTAATTAGCGAAAAAAAAAATCAATTTTGTGGATATAGGTGACACACTTTTTATTTAAAAGGAAAAAGATAAATTATTTTGTAAACATCTAAATATTGCTCTCTAATATGATATTGAGTAGTAAAAATATAAATAAATAATATTTTGTTTAAAATAAAAATGTCGTTAAAAGAATTTATTTTAATTTTTTTTTTTGAAAAAGGACTTAAAATCAATATTATACAATATTGGAAAAGGAAATTAAACTAGTCAAAAAAATTTATTTACGTACAGATTTTTATGGATCACCCTACAAAAGATGTACCACTAACGAGAGACTTGTCTCTCTATATATTTGTGTTTACATGTAAGAATTTATAATATCATCAAGCCAAAAAAGATTTCTTTGCAAATGAAAATCAAAATGTCGTCATCTAACTTTGCTATCTTTTGTATCATCCTCCTTTCTCTTGCTAGTCTTTATGAATGTATGTCTCTCCTACATATGATTACATATGACCACCATTATTCAGTCTTTTAAGTGGTTGATTCTTCGTATACATACAGGTACAAACGTGGAAGGTTTTGAGGCAAGCAAGATAAAATTACCACCGTGCATGCCATCACGTTGCGACGGAAAAAAATGTTTTTGTTGCCGCCGAGTCTGTGCACCAAACAAAGCAGAATGTGAGGCTATACCTAACTGTAAACTCTAAAGCTTTAATCCATCACCTCTTTCAAAGATTTAAGAAATTTGAGAAGCAATATATACATTCTAATTAATTTTTGTCTTTAATATCGGAATTTTGGTGGTGAAGGAATAAATCCTATATGTAGTTCGATTATTATCGGTTATGATTTTGTAACTTCGTGATGAAATACGTTTGTTGTATGACGATCCGACCTCAATCCTTTTTTGCGAAATAATTTATCAAGACTAGTAAAAATATAAGATTTTTCGACTTTATGTGAATTTTTTGTTAGGCAAAAGCAGTCCTTTTAGACCATATGGTTCGGTACAACACATTTTTAAGGGTTTTAAAATAATAAAAATGTTGAATAGTACAACTGTTCTTAAGGGTATGAAGATTGGTCTCCTGCAAGAACTGTTTTGAATAGTGGGTACAACTGTTCTTAACCTAAGACCATTATTTTAATATTTTAATTTCTTTAAGACCACTACAACTGATGGCCCGTTAAGGATGCCCTTAGGCGATTATCCAGTATGAGGCTCAGTGTAACGCGTCTTCAATCGTTGACAATTAATTACTCTCGGAACCTTAAGGGTATGAAGATTGGTCTCCTGCAAGAACTGTTTTGAATAGTGGGTACAACTGTTCTTAACCTAAGACCATTATTTTAATATTTTAATTTCTTTAAGACCACTACAACTGATGGCCCGTTAAGGATGCCCTTAGGCGATTATCCAGTATGAGGCTCAGTGTAACGCGTCTTCAATCGTTGACAATTAATTACTCTCGGAACCTTGAGTCGTGCCACAACCACTTTCCTAATGCAGCTAATGCTGCTGAATCACTTATACTATTTACTTTCGATATGTTTTCTTTGAAGCGGGTCCTAAAGACCCTCAATGTTTCATCAGGTCCTTCTAGTTATGATCCGAATGGCGATTTTCGAAAAAATCTAATTATTTTTCCACAGTAGCAATATTGATTTAGATGAAAATGTTGTAAGGATCAAATGAGTAGAGTAAAATCTGAAGCAGAAACATGAAGAAGAACAAAAAATCAAACGATAATCACAGAGTCTGTATATACAAAATATTGGAGACACTTAACATCGATGATCAGTGGCTGTACTTTCAAAAATTTCGAAAATGGATATGTTCTTTGAACAAAGAAGGTTTTTTTTTTTTTTTTTTTTGAGTAATTTTGTTTTTATGAAAGAATTGTTACTTTTATGACAATATAAACGTTATAGAGAATAAGTAACAAAGAAGAGAGTTTAGTTGAAAATGTTTTGTATGATACTTTTACCTTTCATGATACATTCCTTGAGCTTCCACTGTTATTATTATTGATGTCTTCAATCATCATTCCTTTCAAACTCTTTGCTAACCAAATAGCGGTTTCTCTCGGCGAAACTTTGTTCTTCCCAAACGGCTGCAACACGATGGCTAGCTCTTCGAGCCTGCTTTGTTCGAGCAAATCCGCAGATAGTTCCAGTAGACCTTCAAGTGCCTCTGCTCTCTGTCTGAATGACTTGATGTCCAACGTCTCTTTAACAGGTGGAGTTGGAGTTGTTTCTTCCTCAGGCATGAATGAGTTGGATCTTGTTTCAGCTGGTGATGAATCAGAGCAGGAGTTAAAGCTTTTTGTTTCTGAGTAATTGGTTATGGGGTCTGGTTCTTCGGGACGGGTCTCGGTTCTTGATTCAGGTTCGGAGATGATCGATCTTGTGGTGGGTGATTCAGCGGGTGTGGCTAGTTTTCTTACTTCCATTTCATCTCTCACAACGTTTATGAGTTTCCCCATGTCGACGGTCTGTACACCGACTTCAACAGTTTCCATGACTGGCTGGTCGCTCCCTACTCGGAAACTGCTGTGGCGGATAACGTGTATAAAATCGTCAACAACTGGATGAAGATGGGAAGGATTGTTGTTATTCTCAAGAGCTGAGTTCTGAGACACAATGCTTGTTTTGTTATCCGAGTGAGAGTTCACTTGGTGGGATGGTTCAACATGCAAAGGCATTGGTGTGGCTCCGGGAAAAGATGAGACGAGTTCTTTGACTGTGAATTTGTCATCACCGTGTTGTCCTTGTGATGCGTTAGGCTCGTAGCTCTGTAATGTTGCAGGGATATCATCTTTGGCCACAGTAGGAGAGCTTTCTTCTGGCTGATGATGGGCAATGGTGTTTTGAACATCGGGAACAATGTCGGGAATTTCAGTCAGCCGCATACTTGTGCTGTGTTCTTCTCTGCGGATCATCATCTCTGAAGAGATATCTGGAAATGAAGATGAGTAGTCACTGTGACAGGATCTTCTGTGGTCCTCAGGAGTAGAATGTTCTGTCATGTCGATATACGGGGTGGAAGCATCATCACAGAGCTCAAATGCCTGCATGGACAGCGAAGACGAGATAGAGTTGTTGCTGCTTTCACTCTGCATTCCTTTGGAAGATCCAACAGAGATTCTCTTTGGCTCCGGCGTACTCATAGGCGAAGCATGGACACGAGATTGATGAGAATTAGTTTCAGACTCTGACGGCACAGATGGATGTAGCTTCATGGTGTCCTTAGCTGCCATATTTGGAATATCTGATCCTACTTGTCTTGACTGCTGCGCTATCAAAGACGTTCTTCTTGGTAAAGTCGGAGGTGTTCTTTGCCTTCGCTTAGCTGACATTGCCTCTTCCGCCTCGTGTTTAGCAGCAGAAGAAGGTGAAATTCTGTCGCTTCTAGGCTTAAGTTTTGGAGAAGAGTCAATCACTGGCATCTGCAAACACAAATTTGTCATATGAAATCCTTAGAATATCAACAAAAGCTGGGAACTAGAGAGAGAGAGAGAGAATACATGATGCTTTGGCGGTATTGATCCTGGTGTTCTTGATGAATCAGAAGCTAGCTTTGAAGGTGGGATAGGCGTATTTACGTTAGTCTTAGGGCCATGAGAAACGTCACTGAGTTTAGGAATCTTTGATGGAGTTTCAATATTATTCTTCTGTGTTGGAACACTAGAAGGTCTCCTTTGATTAGACCTCATGGGTGAACCATTTTCTCTAGCTTTCTCTTCTTTCAAAACCATCATGATGTTTCTGATAGTTTTCGGGTGCCTTGGTTGAATAATGTCTGGTCGCTGGTCACTGTGTACCGGCTTTAAAATCCCATGGCCATCTGGTTTCGTTGATGAAACACTTTGGACGTTTTCATTTTCAACTGGTTGTTGATGGTCGAGGATGTCTTCATCATCGACAGAAACTGACTCGGTCTCAGTGACTTTATTACCATTACTTGGAACCACATATCGGATATTTTTGTCACTTACGTAGAAGTTATCTTTTTCGCTCGAACTATTGCTGTTTTGGCTTTCAGCCATACTCCTCCGGCCCTCACGAGAATTAAGAGGTTTTTCTGGAGTTATAGACGCTGCAGAAAGGGCCGGACGGTACTGCTCAACATATGGCTGCAAATAAGGATGCTTCAAAATCTCGGAGGCCTGAACGGAAAAAAAAGAAAAATATATGATTAGTTGATTTCATTTTGGAGGGTGAAGGCCCTTAAGCAGACAGTTTCTAGTGCTCGAAAAACCATACGTTTGGTCGATACTCGGGGTTCTTCCTTAACATCCCTTTAATGAGTGCTTTTCTGCAATATCAAATCAAACCAAAACAAGGAGAATGTTATTTAAATTTTAAACCAGGCCTTTCAACACATTACACTTGCTGAAGTAATCGCTGATACCAAAATGTTTTGTTTTCTCCAACAGGATTTCGATTGAGAGTAACTTTTCCTAAAACATGTTATTGTATCTCTGGCATGTTATAAATATAAATCGGCATACAGATTTATAAAAAAAAAAAAAAACACAAGCTCATAGCCTAGGCATGCTACTTTTGGACAAGGCTGAGTGTCAAATCAAGAAATATAGAAGAGCAGATTAGGGCCATTAGGCTTGGGTTAGAAAAAGAATCTTACAAAGATGGCGAATAGCACGGAGGCAATGGACCAATTGAAGAGCGATTAACCTTGCTTATTAGCCCTGCCATATCCTGAAAAACCATATACCACATAAAAGCAAAGGCCATAAGTTACTTTAAAGAGATCGAATGCAGGGGAACCAAGAATGCTCCATTCATAAACTTCAGTGATACACACAAGTCTATAAATAGCTCTTAACATTTTCTTCTCTTCTAGAGACATAGCCTTCTCTTAAAGAACGTTGCCATATGGGAAACATTTAGACTTCTAAGTGAAAAAAAATAACTTACAAAAGCTTTGAAAGCAGGCCGATACGCAGCCATCTCATATATACAACAACCTGTTCAATAGCATACAGTCTTAGCTTCAGTGGCAATAACAAAATTCTTAAGCATTACAGAGGATGGAGTTACATATACCTAGGGACCAGATATCTGATTTAAAACCATAAGGAATATCAGCAAGCAATTCCGGGCACATGTAGTTTGGAGTTCCAACAACCTACATATAAAATTATATGAGTCATAAACACCAAAGTCTGTCACACACACACACACTAAGTATCACATTATCACTTCAGAAGCTTGAGAGCAATCCTAAGAATAATCATTATGAAGGTTGTAGTGTTCCATCTACTGACCAATTGGCAATGAGAACAGTAACCCATGACTGTTATTATCTCTCTTTGGTTTAGAGTTTCCTAACAATATTTGTTGAAATGAGGCAATAGATATCTTAATGTATCAAACTTTGTAGGCACAAACCATGTCAAATGCGCTAAACTGCTAATGTGTCATAAGTATAAAGCTATATGCTTATAGATCCGCAACCTGTCAGGACTAATTCTTTCTCCTACATCATCTTTACATGCACAAATTACAGAGACTTTTACAAACATACCGAGGAAGTTAGATCATCCGCCTTCAAAGTTTTCGCAAGACCAAAGTCCCCTGTATACAACACAAGATGACACATCTTTTTAAGATACCGCTTGCATACTGTTTCAGGTCGAATCGAATGGGGATCATAAATCAAAACTCACCAAGGCGGACGTCTTGATCTTTTGTAAGAAAAATGTTGGAACACTGGAAAGAGCAGGATACACAAGTAAGTCCATATAAAAATAAACATGACATAAAGATTCAAACAACCAGCATTGCCGATGTTTTTACCTTTAGATCCCGATGTAGAACATAGTTAGAATGCAGATACTCAACAGCTAATAATAATTGAGTAAACCACTTGCAAAGTTTCTGCAAAAAGAAGAAAGAAAAAAAAAATTCACAATGACTACTAATCAACCACTAAATCCTGTTTATCAGAGAAACTTCAGTAGTACCTCCTCAGGAAAATAAACACCATTTGACTTTTTCATCAACTCAGCCCTGTAACCAAAACCATTACAACACCAAAAGATTTATAACATATTCTTTGACTTCTGTGAACAAAACAACAAAAAAAAAAGAGACAACTTAACAACAAAATCTTTAGACTCACATGTCTCCTCCTTCACAATATCCAGTGACAATACAAACATAACAACCCTGCAATTTTCAAAATCTAGCTCATATCAAAAATAACCAAAATCTTCTTTAAAATTCCATAAAAATATCAAAAGTCCTGTAAAAACTTACTTTCTCAACCCAAGCTTCTTTAAACTCCACAATATAAGGATGTTGAACTCTTGCAATTAAAGCCATCTACAGAAATTTCACCAATGTGATCAAAAACAAATTCAAAATCTCGAAAAAATAACGATTCAAATTTCACCTCTTGATGAGCAGATCTCCGACAACGTTCCGTTTGTCTAGCTAATCTGATCTTCTTCAAAACATACCTAAAAGAAAATCATCAACACAAAAATCAAACCTAAAAGATCTTCAGAGATCGAGTTAATCAGATACAATGAAGAAACTCGAAAGCATTAGATTACTTCTTTCTCTCAGCCTTATGATGAACTAAAATAGCAGCACCAAACGCTCCTCGTCCGATCTGTTCCATAAGCTCATACTGATCCATTCGAGACTCCATTACCAAAAATCAACAACGAAGCTTCAGCCGATTCAAAAACTTGCTTCACTTCAACGTAATCTTTTAAACACTTGTTTTCCCTAACCTACACGCTTCGTTTTCCCAGAGATTCGAAACTGCTTGATGTTAGCATTGAACTTGAACCGCCGCAAAATCAAATTCAGATCCAAATTTGTACACTGAAGCTTTCTTTCTCTCTCTCTCTGATTCTGGATTCGTCGTCTCGTCTCTTTCTTCTTCTGTGTTTTAGTTCACTTGCAGAGTACGAATCTAGACGGGAACAAAAAATGTGATTCAGAGTAAATATTTCAGTTTTTTTTTTTTGAGATTAGGAGAGTAGTTTTAAGTCAATTTAAGTTGTTTTGTCATTAGGTAGTGGGTTAGTTAAAGTAATTAATCAACGTGTTTTCTTAGTAATTAAATTTATTTATTGCAACAATAATAGCTAACTATATATAGTTTAAAGAGTTTCCATATAAATTTGGTAATAATAAATTTGCTTAAAAACATTACCATTTTTTGTTTTTTTTTTTAAATCTAAAGGAACATAAAATTTATGAGATCTTTTTTAAAAAAAATCTGTTGTAAAAAAAAATGTATTAAAAATGGTATTTTTGAAAAAAAAAATTATAAAATGTAGTATTTTCACTAATTAACTGTTGTTTTCAGTTGTGATAAATTTAATACTTTTAGATTTGAGTGTGATGTAAGCTAGAATAAATTATATAATATTTAATAAGATAGTAGTATTGAAATTAAAAGGACATATTTTGTTGAAAACCAGAAAATGTTGATACTCAAATTGAATGTATTTTTTAAAAAAATTAATTTTGGTCATAATACAGATATTGTGAAATAAATACAATAATGGAAAATGCAAGGAAATGTTGATACTCAAATTGAATGTTGTTTTTTAAAAAATTTAGTTTTGGTCATAATACAGATATTGTGAAATAAATACAATAATGGGACTGAGTGCCGACAAATCCAGCTGTTTTAATGGAAACGATACCTGCTTATCTGCTTGTCGCTCTACACCACTGTGTTACTAATAATAACAATAATGATTTGTTATTATTTTATTCAAATAATGACGTGGCCGATCCCTCAACGTGACAAAATCCTTTAAATCCTTTAAATTTTATTTAATTCTAATAAAGAAGAGCTTCAAATCCCTCACCAAAAGAAAGAAGAGCTACAAATCATTTTTTTTTTCTTTTTAGATCCTTCTCAAAATGTGATAGATCATACGTAGATATGTATGTCAATGGTGATTGAAACCTAAAGTTTAGGATGTGTTTGGGTCAATATATTTGGGTTTTAAGGTCAAATCCTTATAGGTGTATAGCTTATGCAAATTGATTCATGTGTGTTGTGAACTTGTAGCCTTATAGGTCAACTCAGACATTTATCAACTTTTCACCTTCATATATTAATAATTCTTTTTTATTTTATTTATGTTCAATTCATTTTATTGATATGAAAACAGATTAAAAAGGTATGGCCAAGATACTACATAATTTTGCAAATTACATCTAGCTTGTTTGCCAACCTATCTAATTCTTTTTCATTTTATTTATGTTCAATTCATTTTATTGATATGAAAACAGATTAAAAAGGTATGGCCAACATACTATATAATTTTGCAAATTACATTAGGCTTGTTTGCCAACCTATCTAGTATCTAGTATAGAATTAGCTTGTCTATATGTGTATGTATTCCAAGTTTTTATTTTTATCATTTGTTATATATATAATAACTTTTAATTTCAGTTTTTCAAATATATATATATATATATATAAATGAGAGAATTAGGTGAGATACAAAGAATCTTGCCCAAATTAGATTTTCCGTAAACTATTTTAGAGTCCAAACAATATAAATATTTAACCCAACATTTTTCCAAAAACAACCTCATGCAAATTGATTTATGTAAATTGTAGAGTTGTAGTCTTATATGTGAAATCATGATATATAGAATCTTATATATATGTAATTATGTACATTTAATTTCTTGTCATTTACGTTCTTATTAATTTAAAATAGTAATTTTATAATTAACACAATAAATACATAAATTTAGAGGTTATACATATATACAAGTGAACCAATCAAATTTTCATTTAAAAAATTTACAGTCACAACAAAAAAATTCATAGATAAAATTGTATAACTATAACAAAAAAAAAAGGCTACAATATAAATTCTAAAGTCAAAAGGTAAAAATATAGTAAGACAAAACAAAGCTTATTCTCCAAAGCCATTTACAAAGCCAAGTATGAGTAAAGGGTAGTGAAATAACGTGCACCTAAAACAATAGGAGGATACTTTCTAATTTTATCTTGTGCTATCTTTTGCCAGTTCTAAGATTTGTTTTAATTTTTTTTTCTGTAAATTAGAATCAATGTATTATAAGTGTACAAGAAATGCAATCTGATTCAACCAAAAGAAAAAAAGAAATGCAATCTAATTATTTTTGAGAACATTCGGTCAAATACATTAGTAAACAACTGATATACTCAAGTTTTGCAGCATTTGAGAAACTCTAAAAACAAAAATTTGAGAAACTTAAATCGTTATAATAAAAATAATTTTTTTTTTGGAAAACTCTATAATCAAATGCTGATAAACGCTGAAAAATAAAGAAAAATGAAGAAGCTATTAAACTCTATTTTCAGAGCTTAGATGAACGATTCTCCTACCCGTTCCAAAATCTTTGGCGGGAAATTTACTCAACGTAAACTGAACGCCTTAAAACAGGAATTAGGGTTTTCAAAATGGAAAATACATATCTGGTTTTGGATTAAGCGATGACGAACAAGTGTTGAACACTTTGAAACAGAAATTAGAGTTTTAAAACGGAGATTTTTCATTCTGCGTTAATATCAAACTTGGTGTACTAGTGGTATGAGAAAGTAATTTTGTTTTATTCTAGTGGTATGAGCAGGACGCTCTTGTATTCTATTACAAACATGTGAGCCCGAGTTTGATCTTTTAGTTTTTTGAAATCTTTTATTATAAATTAAATAACTTTTATTTTTAATTATTAAAATTTTAGAAATATATGAGTTAAAAAAATTATCTAAATAAAACTAATATTTTTGATATAATAAAATCTTTTAGTTTTGGGCTTAAAAATTTAATATTTATAAAATAAAACAAATTTTATTGATAATATCATAACAAAGAAAATATATGAATTCATTTATACGAATAATATACATAAATTTAAATTTATGATTACTAATTCAATTGTTGTATTTGAGCCATATATACAACTATCAAAATGAAAATATAATTTAAAAACTTACAGAAAGTTTTGGATAGTTTAATGAAAAATTTATAGACGATGATATAATAAAATAATTTTATTTCAGAAAAATTCGTGATGAGTTCTAACAAAAAATTATTTAAAAAAGACTAAAACAATATATTGATATGTTATTTATACATATATATATGTGTAAATTTATATGATTATTAATTTATGTCATTTATAGAATCATATATCTACATAGAAATTCTAAAAAAAATTATTATCTTATTATTTTATCAAATTTTCTTTATTTTTAACATTAATCTAATTTAAAATTAGAGATTTTTTTTCATTTATAATGTTTACTAATTTATGAAGTATTAATTTATAGTAGTTTTACTGTACTATGTTTGTCCAAAATCTAGAAAAAGTCAATAATCTGTTCCCGCTAGTCCACTATTGGGCCTCAGTTAAAATTTTAACCAAGTTTTAAAGGCCCAAAAATGTTTAGAAAGAAAAGAAAATGAAAAATGAATTTGGCTTTACCTGAGTGATGACGTATGATCAGAGGAAACACGGCAGGATCCTTCCGACGTCGGCGACGTCGCTTCTGACGTCACTCAACACGTTAACCACACAATTAATTTTTATTCCTCTCCGTCAACCTAAACCACTATTTTCTAAACCGGTGTCGGTCGGTGTGTGTACATGTATGAGATCGAAATCGCAAGAAATTGAAATTGAAGAACATTCGAGAAGCTTTTTTTAACACTAGATTTGAATCGAGAAGAGATGGAAAAAACAGAATCTGAATCAGGGAATGGACGGAGAGTGGTGGTTATCGGCGGCGGAGTCGCCGGATCTCTTACCTCCAAAATTCTTCAGTTCGATTCCGACCTCACCCTCATCGATCCGTAAGCTTTTAATTTTTTCTAATTTTTGGTTTACTTATTCTTAATCACCATTTTGTGTGTTAATCACAGCGAACCAATAATTAATCTTAGCTACAAAATGTTAGCAGAAATTGTGTTTTCTTTGTCTTAATTTTTTTTTTGTCAACTATTTGTCTTAATCTTGATTAATCTCAATTAGGACATGTCTTAATTTGATTAGTAAATAATCTAAAATTTTAATTGATAATATAGGAAGGAGTATTTTGAGATCACTTGGGCAAGTTTAAGGTCAATGGTGGAGCCATCTTTTGCTGAAAGATCAGTGATAAACCACAAGAAGTATTTACAAAATGGTCGTATTGTGACTTCTCCAGCGGTTAATATCACAGAAACTGAGGTTGTCACTGGAGATGGTCTTGTCTTTGGATATGATTATCTTGTGATTGCTACAGGTCACAATGATGTGCTTCCTAAAACTAGGCAAGAGAAGCTATCTCAATACCAAGCTGGTATGATTATGATCTTTACTTCGACTACACGCGTTTTTCTGGTGGTTTGTTTCTTGTTTCAGTTTCTTGAATTGGTTTGAGAATGGTTTAAGTGTGTGTATGTAGCTTACTCTGTTGAATGGTTGAATGTTGCGAGTATTGGATAACCGAATCTTGTGGTAACTATTATCGCTAACACGAGTTTAGCAACGATCTTTATGAAGAATATAGCTTAGATATTGAGTTTGTGTGTAAATAAGCTTTGTGAATCTGGGCGTGGATTGTTTGGTATATGTTTTCTTACGCGTGAATTATTTGGTTTTAGAATATGAGAAGATCAAGTCATCTGAGTCGATTCTGATTGTTGGTGGAGGCCCGTCGGGTGTGGAGCTTGCTGCGGAAATAGCTGTTGATTTTCCAGAGAAGAAGGTTACTATAGTACACAATGGACCGAGATTGCTGGAATTTGTTGGTCAAAAAGCTGCAGACAAGGCGTTTGAGTGGATGAAATCAAAGAGAGTTGAAGTGATATTGAACCAAAGGGTGGATTTGAGTTCAGCTTCGGACGGAAATAAAACGTACAAAACATCAGGAGGAGAAACGATACACGCAGATTGCCATTTCCTCTGCATTGGAAAACCTTTGTCTTCAGAATGGCTAAAAGGAACTGTTCTGAAAGATAACTTGGATGGCAAAGGAAGGCTTATGGTCGATGAGTACTTGAGAGTTAAAGGTCGCAAGAATGTATTCGCAATTGGAGATATTACTGATGTCCCGGTAAGTGTGTGATATCTGAAAATTTTAGTAATATCAGTCTGGTTTCTTGTTTTCCTGTAGTTCTTATGTACGATTCATATGACAGGAGATGAAACAAGGCTACATTGCTGAGAAACACGCCTCTGTGGCTACAAAGAACATAAAACTGTTGATGTCTGGTGGGAACGAGAAGAAGATGTCGAGTTACAAACCCGGTGCAGACATTGCCATAATATCTTTAGGAAGAAAGGACTCGGTGGCTCAGTTCCCATTCATAACAGTCTCCGGTTGCGTACCTGGTTTGATCAAATCTAAGGATCTGTTTGTGGGGAAGACGAGGAAGGCAAGAGGGCTGGATCCTAACCTTGTGGAGCCTTGAGCTATTGCGTATATCAGTTTCGTCATGATGAGATTCTTGTGCAGACGCATATGGTCTTTTAATTTCAAATCATGTTTGTTGTATGTTGTTGATTTGGTCCACTCCCTGTTGTGTTGTTGTTTTCTTTTGTTGTAATATATTATGTAACGAACCAAAGTTGTTCAGTAAGCCATAGCTTATGGAGCAATACGGCTCAGAATCATAAATCACTAAAACAACAAAACTTTAACTAAATTAATAAGTTTGGATGATGAATTGATGATCATATGACTTGTATCTTGAGCTTGGATGAAGCTGGGGGAAGCTTCAACAGATTCTCTCTGAGTTGCATCTTTTTGGGGTCATCCATTGCAGCTGCAACGTAAATCTGTACCACTTCAAGACACTTCATTTTCTGTAAGAAATGTCTAATGTGTTTCAGCTCGCTTGCATATCCTTGAAACTTCATGATACGCAACATCTTTATTTGGTTATTCCGAGGAATCCGAGTAAACCGATGCCGTCTACATAGGAAACCATCCAGACACTAAAGCATCGAGATGTGAGACTACTTCAATGTCATGCCACAATCATATATATACAAAGTAAGATTTATTCAGAGGGTTTGCTTCATACCGAGAGAGCTAGAGTTTGAAGGTTTGGAGAACGTTGTAGTAGACGTGTCAGAAGCACTTTCCAGCCTTCTTTTGTACTTGAAAACACTAAATCAGTGAGGTTTTTGAACACCGGTAATCCACCTTTGTATACCGAAATCACCTGAAACACACACAATGAAATTTTTTCATGTTTCTAACCAAAAAGATGATGAGACCATTATATACACTGAAACTCACTTCGACAGCCGAAATAGTCAAGTGTAGGGTCTTGACGTTGCATAACCCACTGATGAGATTCGTCACATCCATGCCATTTTTCACATGGCGCCACTGACTAAGGTCCAATGTAGCTTTGGCAAGTGAATCTAAGCGACATTGTGGAGAGTTATGCCCAAGATAATTAGAGTAGTAAAAGTCGACAACATTCGGTGTGTCAAACGGAATAATTCTAGAAAAATAATCACCACAGTGATAAGTAACAGATAGTTTCTTTATGGTTTTGCTGGATATGACGTATACAAATTCTGGATGATCATACTCGTCATCTCGTATTGTTAAGTCCTCAAGTGCAGGGCAAGCAGCGAGAAACACATTTGAAAATTGATCACCCTTAAACCAGATTGAATCAAGGAAGAGAACTTTTAGTGCTGGGAGAGATGCATCCGACGGAACTCTATCGATTGTAAAATTGCTTCCCAATGACAGCTTAACTAGTGTGGTGCTGGTGAAGACTCTGCCTAGAAAACGCGTGTCTAGGAAACGCGGGTATGTGTATATGTATAGGTGAAGCTCAGAGACACCGTGTTTCAAGGCATAACATATCCAGTGTTTAACAACATCCACACCACCAGCACTATATGTATCAAGTCTTAGTAACAACTTCTGTATATGGTTACCCTCTTGCAAAGCCAACGTTCTATACGCGAAATCCCGAAATCTCTTCCGAATATCACGCCTTTTCCATTGATTACATTCATCGTAGGAGACGATGGGTTCGTCAAAGTCAAGATTATGAGTGAAAGCAAACAGAGTCCTCCACCTCTTGGAAAGAACAGAGGTTGAAGCAGCTTGTTTCATGGGAAGGAAAGACAAGATTTGGACAAGAAGATCATCATGAAGACAATCCATTGTAGCTGGATTCAACTGTTTAGAAACTTCTTCTCCATGTCCCATATTCATAAGCTTCGATCTTGAGTCTTTGTTGTTCATCTGAGGGTTTAGGTTTTCTCAATGGTAGGGGATAATAATAGAAATACTTGGCCCAGAAGAGTAATTTTCTAAAAGTAATTGGGAAAGTACGTATTTTTTATATGGTATATGATTTTTTTTTAAAGCTTTTTTTCTAAGTTACATTATTTATTTAAACCAACCACATGTCCGTTGAGATTTTAAGGCTAAGCATATATTATAAGTTTAAAACTATACTCTTTTGTTTTTTTTTTGGTCACGAGTTTAAACCTATACTCTTTATTTATTTATTAAAGATTGAAGGAGTATATATGTGTTTTATTAAGGCTAATTTCTAAATTTAAAGATAACACCCGAACCCGCTACACATAGCTGGTTCACGTGTTGACTTCTCGGCCCGGTCCAAAACATTATTTAGTTGCAAAACCGCCAACAAGTATCCAAAACAATACAATAGAAGTTGTTATATGTTACTCTTTAACAAACTGTCTCGAAAACATATGAATAAAACAATAATTAACCAATAATTAAACAATAATTAAAACAATAAACAATGTCTCGAAAACATATGTTACTCTGCAAAATGGTGCATTGTCACCCCTGCTAAGGTAGCCGATTTTATGATTGTGATATCTGTTTTAGTTGCAGTTCCAATCGCGAACAATAGATCACTTTGTGTGCTATTTGTTTCCCAAGGCATCGTCCCACTCTTTAGTTCTAAGTTTGTCAAGGTTCGAAGACTGCCCGATGACATCTATGACTTAAGTGATAAGATTGCCTGTATCTATCCTGTTATCTTTCATGTTTGTGTTTTCCGCTTGCTTTTTGAAGCAACGATGGCTTGGTTTTCTCCTGTTGTAACCATCTCCTCCTTTTGTGGAGTGAATTAATCTATAAAAATCTTGGTGTTCAAAAAAAAAAAAAAAAAAAAAAAAAACCAATAGAATCAAGATCCCCACCGTTGAATCTCTAGCTAGTAGTGTCATTCCGCAAAATTTCAGTCAGATCAGACAACTTTTCGACCTTCAAACATTGCCTTGAATAAGCTATCTGAGAATAATTTCATAGGGTTTATGGGTTCATTAGATTATGCGGTTACTTTACCAGAACGCAACACACATAACGTTTTGAGTTTAACTCCTATTAATGCTCCGATCAGTTGCTGTCTCCTGGGTTGGTGGTAGTCACGTACGCCAATATATTTACCTTGCTAGACGGACGTCAGATCCCGGCAAGCCCCCAAAGATGCTTCCTCCACACTGTTTTTGCTTCTTTGATCAGGTTAGTTATCTCTCTCCGCCACTTTCAATCTCTAGCAACTTGGAACTTAAGATGTGCTCTCTTCTTGTCCCTCCTCTTTGAAAAACCCGGTGCAAGAGGACATGGTAACTAATAAGATGACGAAGAAGCCGGTAAAACTTAGAGACTTTGGCAGCAAGAGGACGAAGAAGCCGGTGCCAAACAATTAGAAACAAGAGAGTTGTACGGAAAAGACTCATAAAAGGAACCAACGTTGTTCAATAAGCCATAGCTTATGGAGCAATATAACTTAGAAACCACTAAACATGGTAACTAATAAGTTTTTCTCGGTTTTATGATTCGCCCCAGGGTAAATCATAAATCACTAAAACATAAAAAAAAATTACTAAAATAACTTATGGGTGATGATCATATGACTTGTATCTTAAGATTGGTTGAAGCTGCGGGAAGTTTCAACAGATCCTCTTTGAGTTGCATCTTTTTGGGGTCATCAATTGCAGCTGCAACGTAAACTTGTACCACTTCAAGACACTCCATTTTCAGTAAAAAATGGCTAATGTGTTTTAGCTCGTGAGCACTTCCTTGGTATTGCATGATACGCAGCATCTTTATTTGGTTATTCGGGGGAATTTGAATAAACCGATGTCGTTTACGTTTACGTGATGGGAAACAATCCAGACCCTGAAGCATCGAGATGATAGACTACTTTATTGTCATGCCACAATCATATATATATATAAAAGTAAGATTAATTCAGGGTTTGCTTCGTACCGAGAGAACCAGATTTTTAAGGTTTGGAGAATGTTGTAGTAGACGTGGCAGAAGCCGTCTCCAACCTTCTTTTATACTCGAAAACACTAAATCAACGAGGTTGTTGAACATCGGTAATTCACCTTCGCAGCATACCGGAATCACCTGAAACACACACACACGATGAGTGTTATCCTGTTTCTAACCAAAAAGATGATGAGAGACCATACAATAAAACTTACTTCGACAGCCGAAATAGTCAAGTTAAGGGTCTTGACGTTGCGTATCTCACTGATGAGATCCGTCAAATCCGCGCCATTTTCAAAATGGTGCCACTGATGAAGGTCCAATGTAGCTTTGGCAACTGAATCCAAGTGAGATTTTGGGAATTCACACCGAAGGTAATCAGAGTAGTAGAAGTCGACAACATTCGGTGTGTCAAATGATATAATCTTAGAAAAATCATCAAAGTAATCACAGTTATAAGTAACTGAGAGTTTCTTAATGGTTTTGCTGGAAATGACGTATGAAATTTCTTGATAATAGTTGTAATATTGTATGGTTAAGTCCTCAAGCACAGGGCAAGCAGCAAGAAGCTCAGATAGTTGATCACCCTCAAAACAGATTGAGTCAAGGAAGAGAACCTTTAGTGCTGGGAGAGATGTATCCGAAGGAAAACTTGTGATGGAGTGTTTTCTTCCCAATGAAAGCTTAACCAGTGTTGTGCTGGTGAAGACTTTGGATGGGAGGTACAGCTCCGTATATTCTATGTGTAGATGAAGCTCGGTGACACCATGTTCTAGGGCATTACATATCCAGCGGTCAACAACAACTATGTCACCCTTAAATTTTAGTGAGAACGTCTTTATATGGTTAATGCCTTGGGAAGCCAATGACCTATCCACGAAATCGTCGAAACTCTTTTGAATTGTAAGCCAGTCTCTGTGTCGTTTATACCTTTTCGGGTGCAAAAAGATGGAGTTGTCAAAGTCAAGATTATGATTGAAAGCAAACAGAGTCCTCCACCTTTTGGAGAGAAGAGAGGCTGAAGCAGCTTGTTTCGTGGGAAGGAAGGATAAGATTTGGACAAGAAGATCATCAGGAAGACAATTTATTGAACACACAGGCTAGCTCAAGGGAGGAGGTTTGCCACATACCATATATACTACCCAAGGAATCTTATCTTCACCGATGTAGAACTTCCAATACCCCCCTCACGTTCAGGGACATCTGAAACGTGGAGTTTGTGGGACATCCACAGGTATGGGCCACAATCGAGTGAATTTGAACATGGGCTCTGATACCATATTAGTAATGGGCCTAACTCAACACCCAAAAGCTAGCTCAAGGGAGGAGGTTTGCCACATACCATATATACTACCCAAGGAATCTTATCTTCACCGATGTGGGACTTCCAATACCTGAAACATGAAAAAGAAAAATCAAGAGAGAGTTCAAGACAGTTCAATTAAACCCCCAAAACCCTAAAGGTTCACATCTTTCTCTCCTGAACACAAAAATAAGACTTACACGATCAACAACTTTTGCTTCTCCACGTCTTTAATTTTGAGTTTTAGTTATGAGATTTTGTTCTCCTTTGGTCTTGACCTTGTTGAATAATTGAGGAGAGAAAGACAAAACAGAGCAAGAGACTTTTGTCTCTTCTCTTAGAGAAGACAAGAACAAAACTGAAACTATTATTTATGTCTGAAACTTGTTGTTTATATTTACAGGACACGTTTTACACAACGACATACACACACTTATATAGATGGTTACATAACTACTCTCGTAACCGTTGGTACAGTTGTGTCTTATCCAACAAGTTATGATCTTTTACTCACACCCTTTCGTAGTAACACATGACATCCCTTGACTTAACATCAAACTATAACATATACGATATTCTAAGATTTAATCATGGACTCAATTCTAACACTCCCTCTTGAGTACTTTGATTAAATCTCCAATTTCAGTCTAGGAATTTCATCATTTAAAGCTCATATATTGCTTCTTCTTCCCCACTTGTGATTCACCTCTTCTCTGGTTGAATCCCTTTCACGACGATTGTATAGGTCATTGGTAAGCGTCCCTTCTCTATCTCCCTCTTGATCCGATTCTAATTAATGGCGCTCCTTCTCTTTCCTCTTCTCCTGCAGGTGAATCAGTGTGAAGTCCTTATCTCTTATTTCCCTCTTGGTGATTTTCTCTTTATCACTCAAAGGTATACTTGTTTCTTCATCACTTCGATTCTTCTGCTCCTCCATCTTTTTTTTCCTTTTCGCAATTGATATAAACTCTGGGATTTGTCTTTCCCGAAAGTATTCTCCAAGTCACCTTCAATTTTACCCGTGACGTCTCTCACGGTTTCCTTGAAGTCTCCATGAGCTTTCCTCATGTCTCCTACGTGATACTTTATCACGTTTTCGTAGGTCATCCTTCAGACCTACTTCCACTCCCTTTCTCTCAGGTGAGCTTTCTTCTTATTCTCGTTTGGTGTCCTCTTGATCACCAAATTTTGCGTGAACTTCTTCACGTCTTCTTCGGTTATCTTTACAACCGGGTTCTACTCCCTTTTCCTCTTAGGTAAGCAGCCTCATTGGTGTCTTCCTTTGATCACCATAACGTCTCCATGACGTCTTACGCGTGAATCTTCTCCACGTCGTCTTCGGTTAACTCTTCAACCGGTTTATGCTCCATTTTTCTCCGAGGTAAGCATCCTCTTTGTGCTCCATTTTTCTCCGAGGTAAGCATCCTCCTTTAGTGCTTGGTGTCTTCTTCGGTTATCTACATACATAACCGGTTCCCGTCGTGTGCCGTACGTGAATCTTCTTCACGTCTTCTTCGGCTTCGTTAAACAAAATTTCTGAATTCTCCTTCCACAACTCCAACTCCACATTCGTTTTCTCCATTGCCTTTTGAGAAGATCTCCTATCTCCTTCATTGCTTTTGGAGCCTTCTTCTTGAAGGTACTGTTTGTGAATGTTTGTGAAGGTTGTGAAGATTGATGGTGCTCTCTCTTGTCACCACTTCTTCTTCTATTTGAGTTTCTCTCATCTCCAGCCAATCTTATGGCACTAGAAACACCTCTTTGATGATCTTCTCTCCTTGGCTTGTCATCACTTGGATATTTCTTTTTCCTAACCATTAATGGCTGTCTCCCTTTTCCTCTTCTTCTCACAGCGGACGACTCTCTAATTTTGCTTGAACTTTTTGCAGGCTTTGTTATGTTGTCCACTGGCCCTTGAATCAATAAAGCTCTGATACCATGTTGAATAATTGAGGAGAGAAAGACAAAACAGAGCAAGAGACTTTTGTCTCTTCTCTTAGAGAAGACAAGAACAAAACTGAAACTATTATTTATGTCTGAAACTTGTTGTTTATATTTACAGGACACGTTTTACACAACGACATACACACACTTATATAGATGGTTACATAACTACTCTCGTAACCGTTGGTAACCGTTGGTAACAGTTGTGTCTTATCCAACAAGTTACGATCTTTTACTCACACCCTTTCGTAGTAACACATGACATCCCTTGACTTAACATCAAACTATAACATATACGATATTCTAAGATTTAATCATGGACTCAATTCTAACAGACCTTATGGTTTATATGGTGAAGAGCTCTCGATCGGTAGGGTTTTTTTCTTTTGGAAAATTGTAAAAAACTTAATTTCTGTGTCCACATTAAAATCTGAAATCACTTAATTAAAACTTTAATATCAGGTTCGGTTCAATATGGGAAACCAAATTCTCTCCGGTTCACCTTGGTTGCTTCCGGTTACAAACTGTAGAGTTTTATTTTCCTAACTGAGTAGAGCAAAAATATTGGTCTGTGCTTAATGTAGATCAACGCAAGCTAGCCTTAACAGAGTATCTTTATTTGGACACAACATATTTTCATTAGGAAACTTAACTAGCAAAGACAGTGAAAACTCATGTAATCTTGAATATGAAGCTGATGCACGTGTTTAGTCGTTTACCATTTCTGTCGTTTATTGTCATCGTAAACGTGTAAGTGCCCTGTTTCTTAGAGTCGTATGTTAGAAGTAATCTCAAAAAATTGTCCTATATACAGGTTCGAACACATTGTCCTAGTACATAATTCGAGGTGTATTTATGCAAAGAGTATTAAAAAATCTTACATGTGGTATAAGAAAGCACAAAGCTACATGGTCCCGGCTGTCTCTCTTGTTGGATCCTATGAGTTTGTGTGATATTCAGTCTCTCAACTGTTGAAGAAATTTTTTTTTGAATATTTTACTTAGCCTTTAAGAATCTAAGAAAGAAATTTATGATTGTGAAAACTGTTGCTTTTGTTTTTGGGTTGTCTCATAGTTAAGAAAGGAATTGTTCGGCACCTTCACACCTTTTGTCTTATTTTTCAGGTATAATGGCATTTTGTGGGTTTGCTAACTTTTCAGTTTCAATTCTAATATGTACTTGTTTGATTTGGTGATTTCGATAATTTCTAGTTGAGATGGCCATGTTTGGCGCATTGTCGCTGTGATTATATCCGGCGACAGCAAAATACAAGGGAAACTGAAGTTACTTGGGAGCCATGACTGTGGAGCCATGACAGCATAAACAATTTTGGCGCAGAAGGTGAAACAGAGGAGGACGACGAACCGGTGCCAAACAAGAATCAAGAACATCAAGAATTGTACACTTACGGAGCAATATAGCTCAGAAGCCACTAAACATGGTAACTAATAAGTTGTTTTTATGATTCGCCCTATACTAAATTACAAATCACTACAATAACTTATGGATGATGATTACATGACTTGTATCTTGAGATTGGATGAAGCTGTGGGAAGTTTCAATATATCTTTTGTGAGCTGCATCTTTTTGGTGTCATCCATTGTATGTGAAACGTAGACTTTCACAACTTCAAGACACTCCATTTTCAGTAAGAAATGGCTAATGTGTTTTAGCTCGTGAGCACTTCCTTGGTACTTCATGATACGCAGCATCTTTATTTGGTTATTCACGGGAATTTGAATCCCTACAAATCGGTGTCGTCGTTTAATTGTGTAACGATGCAGACCCTGAAGCATCAAGAGGAGAGACTACTTTAGTTTCATGCCAAAGTTATACATATACAGTCAGATTTGTAAAGGGTTTGCTTCAAACCGAGAGAACTAGAGTTTTTAGGTTTGGAGAACGCTCTAGCAGAAGTGGCAGAAACACTCTGAAACCTCGTTTATTACTCGAAAAAACTAAATCAATGAGGTTGTTGAACACCGGTAGTCCACCTTTGCAGTATACCGAAATCACCTGAAACACACACAAAGAATGTTTTCCTGTTTTAAACCAAACAATAATGAGAGACCGTACATTGAAACTCACCTCGACAGTAGAAGAAGTCAACTGTAGGGTCTTGACGTTGCGCATCCCACCGATGAGATTTGTTACATCCGCGTCAATTTGGCCACGGTGCCACTGGTGAAGGTCCAATGTAGCTTTGGCAAGTGAATCTAAGTGACATTGTGGAGATTCACACCAAATATAATCAGAGTAGAAGAAGTCGACAACATTCGGTGTGTCAAATGAAATAATTCTACAAAAATCATTATAATAATCACTGTCATGGGTAACTGAGAGTTTCTTAATGGTTTTGCTGGATATGGCGTATGCAAATTCTGGATAGTAATCGAAATAATGTATGGTTAAGTCCTCAAGTGCAGGGCAAGCAGCGAGAAACATATTTGAAAATTGATCACCCTTAAACCAGATTGTATCAAGGAAGAGAACCTTTAGTGCTGGGAGAGATGTATCCGAAGGAACACTATCAATGATAATTTCGCATCCCAATGACAGCTTAACCAGTGTGGTGCTGGTGAAGACTCTGCCTAAAAAACGCGTGTATGTGTCTATGCATAGGTGAAGCTCAGAGACACCGTGTTTCAAGGCATAACATATCCAGTGTTTAACAACATCCACGCCACCAGCACTATATGTTTCAAGTCTTAGTAACAACTTATGTATATGGTTACCACCTTGCAAAGCCAACGTTCTATACGCGAAATCTCGAAATCTCTTTTGAATCTCATGCCTTTTCAATTGATTACATTCATCGTACGAGACGATGGGTTCGTCAAAGTCAAGATTATGAGTGAAAGCAAACAGAGTCTTCCACCTCTTGGAAAGAAGAGAGGTTGAAGCAGCTTGTTTCATGGGGAGGAAAGACAAGATTTGGATAAGAAGATCATCAGGAAGACAATCCATTGTAGCTGGACTCAACTGTTCAAGAAGCTTCGATCTTGAGACTTTGTTGTTTGTTTACTGCTCGGTAGGCTTTAGGTTTTCTAAATGGTAGAGGACGATTTAGCTCTAGCTAGGGTTGCCTATGTATGATACATACTATTTTTTTTTAAATAATATTTTAAAAAATAATATAAAATTAATATTTTCAAAAATAATATAAAAATAATATCTATAAAAATTATATTTACACGGTACAAATTTAGATCTTCTGATCAATGAGGGCATCGAGAGAGTGGCTAATTATATTAACTAGATCTGTGACCCCGCATGATGCGCGGGATTTTACTTATAAACTATTAACAATATATAAGCCGTGAATATAAATATATTGAATTTTAAAAGATAAATCTATATAGACATAAACCTATTTATGAAATAATATATAATATATATTTTATTAAGAATAATGTTTATCTTGAAAAAAACAATGAATTCTTAGGTAACACGTGGTAAAAAATTAGCTGAAAAAATTCAGAGAAATATAAAACAATCTCGACCATGTCATGTTCATACATCTTTTTGAATTTAGTCAATTTTTCTTGAAATTATTTCGCTGTCATTTTTTTCGTCATATTCTAAGATGCAGTCGTTCATCTCGCGATATTTTATCTTTTTTTCACGTTATTTTCGTTAAAATAATTGATTAGATTTTTGATTCATTATTAAATTATATTAAAATTATTTTATCTTTATCTATTTCATTTTTATATTTTATTTTTTATTGTCTATTATAAAATGTTATTTTTTCTACATATTAAATTTTATCTTTGTATTCTTCCTATTCTCATACATTGCATTTTCCATGGAACATTGCACTCTAACGTTATTGTTTAAAGAAATCTTGTATCTAATTGTACTTTTAAATCCCAATTCTTTCCTTAAATATATTATACAATTATATATAAATATTTTATCTTGATTTTGGATACATACTTTTTTCTTTAAAAATAGATATTATTATTTCGTGTAATCTAAATTCTATAGTTTACTATCATATAAACTTTTTTTAATCTAAATATTTTATAACTCTTGAAAAAGTTAATGTCTTTTTAGCGTGATAACATCTTTTTTTGTTTTCTACTTTTCATATATAAATTATATGTGTTTGAAAATTATCTATATGCATCTAATTTCTATTCATATTTTTATCTTATATATTTTTGTGCTGTGTTTTATTAATTCATTAACTTCTATTTTTGAACTAACTATTTGTATATTTATCCTATTTTTTATCACATATTTTTGTGTGTTATATTATATTACTTTTTATTTATATTAAACCATGTTATTGTTTATGAACAAATATTTTCTTTTATTAAAAGATGATAATATAAAAGTATGTGAATTTTCTTTTTTTAATGTTTCTTCTTTTAATAAATAAATTGAGTGAAACTTTTATAAAGTCATATATATAGTATAAATTTTGATATCAACCAAAATGATTTAAGTGGTAATTTGGTTTGTGATGCACTCTTTAAATGCTTAAGGTAAGGGGTTTGAATCTTTTTAGTGACATTTTGTACATATTAAATTTTACGATGACGTGTACGCTGATGTGTCGCCTATGTGGACACCCTAAGAGGAGAGAAAACTCTCCTATCTTATTATATAAAGTTGGGTTTTCGAAGTTAGCAACTAGCTGGATCGTGACATGTATCATATCTATCGGTTACAAATTATGACACATGTCAAAAAAATATTTGTCTTTAATAATTTTAAATATGTAAAAAGATAATTATGAGAAATATTAAAATTTAAATAGATTTTAAAATAAAAAGATAACGTTAAGAAAATTATAGATAAAATAATTTTAAAAATATAAGAAGATAATGTCAAAAAAACGCATAGGGATGAATTTTCACTACTTCATGAAAAGTGATTTTTTAAAAAAGCTTTGTCGATAATTACGGGTAAATATATGTATATATTTTTTAAAAAATATATCGTCGAATTAATGAAAAAAAAACTAAAATTTTAACCCATAATTCATGAAAAGTGAATTAAAACTAAAATTTTCACCCCTACTTCATGAAAAGTGAATTTTTTTAAAAAACTATGTCGATAGTTACGGGTAAATATATGTACTTCATGAAAAGTGAATTTTTTTATACATGGCTTTACTTTTGATGTTATTATTTAGGGTTAGTGTACCAATATTTTTGTGGATGTGGGGATTTAGAGACGTTTGATATTACTATTGTGTTATAATAGATGTTTTGATCTAAATGTGATATTTCCGTATGCTTCTACACATTTTGATAAGTTACAAATTCTTTTGTCAACGTTTAGGAGGTTGATGCGTAAAGATTGATTTCACCGGATGAAAATATAATATTTTGAAACATGATTGATAATAAAAAAATCTATGTAATTAAAAATATATAAAAATAATTAATAAATAAAGAGAAAAATTAAATTAAGTAATTTATAAATATTTTACAGAATATCTAATTTTGTTTTTTATACGACTTATAAAATTTTAGTTATAAATCCGTGTACGCGGATCCTAATTTGTTTTTTTATACGGGTTGAAAATTTTTTATTTTAAACCCGCGTATACGCGGGTCCTAATGTAGTTATATATATAGATTAATTATAAATGTATATATATATATATATATATTTTTTTTTTTTAAAAGATATCGTCGTTAGGGTTATTTATATAACCTATTGTTGCTGCTCTCAACTCTTACCAGAAAATAAGCCGTCGCTGTTTCCATGATCTTCTCCATGGCGAGCTCTAGGAATTTATTGGGTAAGCGAAATTTGGGAGATGATTTGGAGACCAAACAGCTTCTCAAGAAGAATAAAGTAACATCGGAGGAGAAGGCAACTTAGGCAAGTATAATTTTTGTAATTTTTCTTGAATATTGTACAAGTTTAGGTTCAAAAGAAAGAACGTTCGTCTACTTTTTGTTTTATGCAATTTAAGCCCGAGTCGTGCTAATTACACACTTGGCTGTTAAATTAATCAGGAAGCTGCCCTATTAACTATTGATCAAGACCGAATAAAATGAGGACTAGAGGATCACATTGGTGTATATGATCGTTGGGCCGTATGAGTGTAAGGGAAAGAGGCCAAGAGAAGATATGAGAAGGCTTAGAACAAAGTGAGAAGCCCATTGAGGAGTCTTCTAGAAGAAGTGAGATCGACTTTGATGTTGCAAAGAGCCGTTGGAAGAGTCACGTGAAGATTAAGGATAAGTCAAGGTTAAGGTCGGGTCACTATCATGATAGAGACAAAGAGGGAACCACTCTCCTATGAACCATCTCACCTCGGATCTTGTGTTTAACCTAGTTCCCATATTGTAGCTCCTTTAAATAGAGCGCAACACTTGTATGCAATCAATCAGCTCAATACAACATGTTTTTCGAAATCAAAAGTCTCTCCCTATTACTCTGTTTCTTACTCTGTTTTTCACTTTTCTAGTTCTCCACATATTTCCGCTTATTCTCTCTTAATTCTTACATGGTATCAGAGCATAAACTTCGATTCTAGACACATTATTCTCTCTAAAACTCTCTAATCTTCGTTTTACTCTTCACCCTCTTCTATTCTGTAACTTATCTTGGAAGTAACCGTTGGGTAACAGAGTTGTCCAACGGTCTGTTCAAAGCAAACCATGGAAAAATCACAAAAGAAGCTTGCTGTGACTCTCCATGAAGGAAATTACTTACTGTGGGCTAGAACCACAAGAACCGTGCTATGTGGAAAAGGGCTGTGGAGCCATATCGTTAACTCCCAAGCTCCGAAGATCCAAACCA
Source organism: Erysimum cheiranthoides (assembly GCA_011420285.2). Classification (NCBI taxonomy): domain Eukaryota; kingdom Viridiplantae; phylum Streptophyta; class Magnoliopsida; order Brassicales; family Brassicaceae; genus Erysimum; species Erysimum cheiranthoides. The sequence goes on along the minus strand of CM022183.2, from coordinate 7,611,961 downwards.
CCGATAAGAAGGAAGAAGAAGCAACTAAGCCCACCAGTCCCGAGGAGGACAAGTGGTTTCAAGAAGACCAAATGGTGTTAGCCCTTCTTCAAAATTCCCTAGAGACTTCCATCCTTGAAGGCTACTCGTTTTGCGAGACGGCAAAAGAGTTGTGGGATACGCTCAAGAAGGTCTATGGGAACGAAACTAACCTAACCCGTGTGTTCGAAGTCAAGAAGGCTATCAATGAACTAAGTCAAGAAGATTTAGAGTTCACAAAACACTTCGGGAAGTTTAGCTCGTTGTGGTCCGAGCTTGAGGGTCTAAGGCCAAGTACTTTAGATCCGAAAGTGTTGAATGAGAGGCGTGAGCAAGACAAGGTCTTCGGGTTACTACTGACCCTAAATCCAAGCTACAACGACCTCATCAAACACATTCTTCGATCTGACAAACTTCCAAACATAGATGAAGTTTGTGGACGTATTCAAAAGGAACAAGGTTCAACCGGTCTCTTTGGTGGTAAAGGAGACCTAGCTTCGGCAAACAAAGGTGAACTCATGGTGGCAAACAAAGGGAACTACAAACCAGAAGACAAGAAGAACTTATTGTGCGAGCATTGCAAGAAGAAAGGCCATACAAAGGACAAGTGTTGGATCCTTCACCCTCATCTCAAACCCTCAAAGTTCAAGGACGCAAAGGCCCATCTCTCTCATGATACGACCAACGATCAATCCCAAAGCGACTCATCTAGAACCGGAGGAGGAGAGACGGCCATGATGGCAACCGATGACTTTGTAAGAAAAGCAGATTTGGAGGCGCTTATCAAAACCATTGCCTCACTCAAGGAGTCCGGTATCACTTTCTACTCTTATACACCGAATAAGTCTCTTTTTATTGATTCGGGTGCCTCCCACCACATGATTAGTAACCCAAGCCTTCTTAGTAATATAAAACCGGCATTAGGAAAAGTGGAGATAGCTAATGGTGCTAATATTCCGATTGATGGTATAGGGAACTTGAAGTTGTTTAATAAGAACACTAAGGCATTTTATATGCCCAAATTTACTTCTAACCTCCTATCCGTAAAACGAACCACTAAAGACCTTAATTGCCGTGTTTCTTTTGGTCCTAACGACGTTTATTTTCAGGATATTGACACCGGGAAAGTCATTGGAGAAGGTAGCTCTAAAGGAGAACTCTATGTTCTTGAAGAAACTTCACCAAGCATTTATAAGTCGTGTTCTTTTAAATCTTCTCTAGGAACTTCGTTTAGTACTATGTGGCATGCTAGATTAGGCCATCCTCATTCTCGTGCTTTAGAATTAATGTTACCAAATGTTTGTTTTGATAACTCAAGTTGTGAGGCTTGTATCCTTGGTAAACATTGCAAATCGGTTTTTCCCAAGTCTTTGACTATTTATGAGAATTGTTTTGAGTTAGTTCATTCGGATGTTTGGACTTCACCATGCGTGTCTAGAGATAACAATAAGTATTTTGTGACCTTTATAGATGAAAAATCAAAATATACTTGGATCACTCTATTACCATCTAAAGACCGTGTGTTTGATGCCTTTATAAACTTCCAAAATTATATAACTAATCAATTCAATGCCAAGATTAAGGTACTTAGGTCCGATAATGGAGGCGAATATACTAGCCAAAGATTCAAAGACCACCTATCTAAGCATGGAGTCATACACCAAACAAGTTGCCCATACACACCACAACAAAATGGAGTGGCGGAGAGAAAGAACCGACACCTTATGGAGGTTGCAAGATCAATGATGTTTCACGCAAGGGTTCCAAAGAGATATTGGGGAGATGCGGTCATGACCGCGTGTTACCTAATCAATCGAACTCCAACCAAAGTTCTTAAGAACTCATCACCATATGAGGTACTAAACAACTCTAAACCATCCTTAGAACACTTACGTGTGTTTGGGTGTGTGTGTTTTGTGTTGATACCAGGTGAACTAAGAAGCAAACTCGAAGCTAAGAGCAATAGATGTATGTTTCTCGGATATTCAACAACCCAAAAGGGGTATAAATGCTTCGATCCTTCTATGAATCGGACCTATGTATCTCGGGATGTTAAGTTTATTGAAGATCAAGGGTACTATGATAAGAAGGATTGGGAAAGTTTAAAGGACATATCAAGCTCATCAAAGGATCGGGCAACAAGTTTAAGGTTCATATTGGAGCAACTCGGTCACCAAATCCCAAAGGATCCGAAAGCATCACAAAATGAACCACATCATCAAGTAGAGCCCTCAAATTCTGAAGTTAACTTACCTACATCTCAAGATGAACCACCTAAGGATCAAGAAGATCAATCGGGTATTCATATAGATACGACTCAAGAGCAAAATCACGACAATGAAGATGAAAGTGATGAGTCAGAGGGGTCATACGACGAAGATACATCAGAAAGTGAAGAAGGAACAAATGAATCACCTCCTAAGCCGAGAAGAAGCACAAGAAGACGTCATCCTCCGGCTAAATTGAAGGATTATCGAGTCTATTATAACAGTCAAGCCGAAGCTCATCCTACGCAAGCGGTGTGTTTGCTCGCCCTTGTACCAACCGATCATCAAGCATTCATTAGCAAGATTATACTTCACAAGATCCCAAAGACGTATGAAGAAGCAATGAAAACAAAAGAATGGCGCGATGCGGTGGAAGATGAGATTGGAGCTATGAAAAGAAACCATACATGGGATGAATCCGAGTTACCATCTCCCGATAAGAAGCCGGTTAGTTCAAGATGGATATTCACTATCAAGTATAAGAGCAATGGAGAAATTGAACGATACAAAGCAAGATTAGTTGTAAGAGGGTTTACTCAAACATATGGAGAAGACTACAAGGATACTTTTGCACCGGTAGCCAAACTCCACACCGTTCGAGTCATTCTTTCCTTAGCTACTAATCTTTCATGGGGTTTATGGCAAATGGATGTGAAAAATGCATTTCTCCAAGGCGAACTTGAAGATGATGTGTATATGACACCTCCACCGGGCCTAGAAAGCTCCATTACTCCGGGTAACGTCTTACGGTTAAGAAAGGCTATCTATGGTCTCAAGCAATCACCAAGAGTTTGGTACCACAAGTTGAGTAGAACTCTTAAAGATCATGGATTCAAAAAGTCGGAATCGAAGTGTGTCGATCCGATGATGGCCTCTTCTTATCACAACGAAAGTATACTCTTGATTTGTTGAATGAGACAGGGAAAATGGATGCAAAACCGGCTAAAACCCCACTTGAAGACGGCTACAAGGTCGATCGAAAGGGGGAGAATGAGGATGCAAAATTATTTGAGGATGCATCACTATACCGCAAGCTCGTAGGTAAGCTTATTTACTTGACCATCACGCGACCTGATTTGTGTTTCGCCGTGAATCAGGTGAGCCAAAACATGAAGGCCCCTACGGTGTACCATTGGAACATGTTGGAGAGAATCCTAAGATACATCAAAGGAACCTCAAGTCAAGGTATATGGATGGGCAAGAACCGAAACACCGAGATCGTTGGCTATTGTGACGCGGATTGGGCTGGTGATAGGGAAGATAGAAGATCAACAACAGGCTATTGTACATTCATTGGTGGTAATCTAGTCACTTGGAAGACCAAGAAGCAAAAGGTTGTATCGTGTTCAAGCGCCGAGTCGGAATACCGGGCCATGAAGAATCTAACGAATGAACTTACTTGGCTCAAGCAACTCCTCAAGGATCTAGGCATTGAGCAAAGCACTCCCATGACTATGCATTGTGATAACCAAGCCGCAATCCACATTGCATCAAATTCGGTGTTCCATGAAAGAACCAAGCATATTGAGGTTGATTGTCACAAAGTTCGACAAAAGATTGAAGAAGGAGAAACTCTCCCATGTTTTACAAGAAGTGAAGATCAACTCGCGGATATCTTTACAAAGGCTGCAAGTCTTCAAGTTTGTAACCATATCCATAACAAACTTGGACTTGTAGACCTTCCATCCTCTTGATCTCAAGTCCTCTACTCTCATGAACCCCACACTCTTTTTCCCGTAGTAAAGTTTTCTCCCATGTGGTTTTCTTTACTAAGGTTTTTAATGAGGTGGTGTTTCATGGGTCTCCAAGCTTAGACTCATTCCATACGTCAAAGCTTGAGGGGGAGTATTGATCAAGACCGAATAAAATGAGGACTAGAGGATCACATTGGTGTATATGATCGTTGGGCCGTATGAGTGTAAGGGAAAGAGGCCAAGAGAAGATATGAGAAGGCTTAGAACAAAGTGAGAAGCCCATTGAGGAGTCTTCTAGAAGAAGTGAGATCGACTTTGATGTTGCAAAGAGCCGTTGGAAGAGTCACGTGAAGATTAAGGATAAGTCAAGGTTAAGGTCGGGTCACTATCATGATAGAGACAAAGAGGGAACCACTCTCCTATGAACCATCTCACCTCGGATCTTGTGTTTAACCTAGTTCCCATATTGTAGCTCCTTTAAATAGAGCGCAACACTTGTATGCAATCAATCAGCTCAATACAACATGTTTTTCGAAATCAAAAGTCTCTCCCTCTTACTCTGTTTCTTACTCTGTTTTTCACTTTTCTAGTTCTCCACATATTTCCGCTTATTCTCTCTTAATTCTTACATTAACAAATACGCTCTTTGTTGGCAATCTCTCTAACAAGATTAAAATACCCGAAATGTGTAAGTAGAGCGGACCTTCAATTTCCACTAAATATTTTCATATATAACATATCTATAAATATATTTTGATATATTTATAAAATTATTAATTTATAGTATTAATGGGACCATATATTTACATAAGATTTTCTAAAAAATTATTATCTTATTATTTTATCGAATTGTATCAAAATTTACACTAGTCCCAACTCTAATTTATCGAGTATTAATTTATAGAGGTTTTACGGTTTCAGATATCAAAAGATTCTTCGATGATGTTGGAGTGGTTGAAAGTGTTCGACTTATTGTAAACCACGAGGGCAAGCATGTGGGCTATGCCTTTGTTGAGTTTCTTTCTTCTAACGAAGCAAATAAGGTGCTGGAAAAGAAGAATGGTGAATATTTGCACGGTCATAAGATTTTCTTGATGAAAGGACATGGCAAAACTTGCGATTTTGTTGAGGAAGTTGCCATAAGACAAACAAAGAGGATCTTTCTTGCCCGTCTTATTCCCCAAACTATGTTATCAGATATCATCGATTTCTTCAAAGATGTTGGACAAGTTGTTCATGTTCGACTTATTGTTAGCCAGAAGGGCAAGCATGTGGGCTGGGGCTTTGTTGAGTTTGCTTCTGCTAACGAATTGCAAAGAATGCGGTGGAAATGAAGAACGACGAAGTTTTGCAGGGTAGCAAGATTTCGGTTCAGCTGGCTAGGATAGATCCATATATTATATCCACCCAAGTTATGCATAGATCAAAAGGTTTGGTTCGAAGACTACCTTCGACGAGAAGGCCTTTTGACAGAAGAAGATGAGGCAGTGAAAGGTCTTACTGAAACTTCCGATTTTGTTGAGGAAGCAAGAAAAAAGACACTCTTTGTTACCAATCTCCCTCCTGAAATTTCAATAAAAAAGATCAAAAAATTCTTCGAAGATGTTGCAGAAGTTGTTCGTGTTCGACTTCTTGTAGACCACAGGGGTAAGCATGTGGGCTGTGGCTTTGTTGAGTTTGCTTCTGCTAATGAGGCAGAGAAGGTGAGAGTAGTTCATAGTAATGATTAAAAAATATGTATTTAAGTAGTCATTTGAAAAGTTGTGTATACTTATGATATTTGGAAGTTCGATTTTTGATTAAATCTTCTATAATGTAGGCACTGGAACAGAAGAATGGTAAAAGTTTGCGATATAAGTCGGAGTGCGGAAAGATTTTTCTTGACGTGGCTAAGATGGCTCCATACCCTCTCCGACCAAAGTACAAGCTTGCAGCGAAGCTTTGGCACGAAGACAACATTCTACGAAAACCGAATTTGAAGCAACATAAGGTCCGAGGGATTCTGCGGTACGAAGATTACCTTCCCTTCAGAAGACTGATAGAAGAAGATTTGGTGTTTTCAACTTGTGATACAATGCACAACTTGTTTATATTATTTTGGGGGGGTCGACTCTAGTATACTACTCCAAGTATACCGTTTCTTCGGTATACACCCTAAACTTTTTGTCTCTCTTTTAAACTTCCTAAACAATTTTTTTCTCTATAAAACATCACAAACTATACAATTTCTTCTAATTGCAACAATTCTAAATTGTGATTGAATTTATTAAACCGGAAATAACGTTTAAACAACAATAATTACGTCTTATCCAATCTTATTCTTCATATTAAAAATCTTCACTATGATTTCTCTTTTCCTCATCACTTTCAATTTAGAATAATCTATCAAGTCTGCTCCTTTGGATTCTTCTATCTCGCAAAACAATCGGATCATCCTCTTCATCTATACTCTCTAGAATTTCATTTCCGACAACAGACTACTCATTATCAACAAAATTCCCTACTGAATCTTCTATTTCGAACTCAAACTGGTCTATTCCATCTTCATTAAGATGAAATTGAAAGCAATGAGGAAAAGAGAAACCCTAATGGAGATTTTTAATATGAAAAAGAAGATTGGATGAGACGTAATTATGGTTGTTTAAACATGATTTCCGGTTTAATAAATCTAATCACAATTTAGAATCGCTATGTTGCAATTATAAGAGATTATATAGTTTGTGATGTTTGATAAAGAAAAAAATTGTTTAAGATATTTAAAAGAGAGGCACAATGTTTAGGGTGTATACCGAAGAAGCGGTATAGTTTGTGTAGTGTACCAGAGTCGACATGGTTTTTTATGTTCTAGTTATTTCTTTTTTCTGAGCATACGTTAAAATATGCTTAATTATACGGGAAATTGGCAGAACTAACCATAAAAAAAAAGAGAAATTAAATAACTAACACAAAAAAAATCTGAGGAGTTATTCTTTGTATCTTCTACATTATTGACCATTTGGTCCTTCCAAGAAAAAAAAAAAGATATCGTCGCATAAAAAAGTAAACCCTAAAATATTTCATCTCATCGCCTCTTTGTTTCCTACTTTGATTAGGTTTTCATATCAACATGTTGCGATTTAGTTGTTTCCGCTAGATAATTATATTGAATCAGATGTTTTTGAAAATTTTCCGGAGAGGTTTGTTTAGTATTTTGTGTGTTTATAATCTTTTCATGATTTGTTATATGATCTCATCTCTCATGATACGTGTTATAATATTTCATGATTTGTTATAAAAATCTTATATAATAAAGTAGAGTTGTTTTCTGATATGCCTTCATAGGTCGACACGTGTCCCCTCAGTATTTCAACCCTCTTCGGTTCTCGCTTCTTCTTCTTCTTCTTCACTGCTCTCTCTCCACTCCTCCCTTTTTATTTCTTCTCCGCTTTTCCTCTCTGGTTTTGTAGTACTCGTGAGATGAGGTTGATACGTGGTAATGAGATGATGTTGGTGGTGGTGATCTTTATTGTAATCTTATTATATAAAGTTGGGTTTTCCAAATTAGTAACTCAAGAGATTGCGACATGTGACAATTCTAGCAATCCGAGATTTTGACACGTGTCAAAAAAGTTTGTTTTTAATAATTTTAAATATGTAAAAAGATAATTATGAGAAGATATTAAAATTTAAATGATTTTAAAATTGTAAAAAAATAATGTAAAGAAAATTATAAATTAAATAATTTTTAAAGTATAAAAAGATAATGTTAAGAAAATTTTTAAATTTAAATATTTTAAAAAGTCTAAGAATATAATTATAGGGATGAATTTTATCCTACTTCATGAAAATTGATTTTTTTTTTAAAACTCCGTCGATAATTACACGTAAATATAGATATATTTTTAAAATATATCATCGAATTAATGAAAAAAAAAACAAAATTTTCACCGCCTCTCAGTTTCTTATATATATACTTTGATAGGTTTTCGTATGAGATCATATGGATTTATTGTGTTTTATTATGGTTGTAAATTTGGAAGATGTGGAACAAACCATATATATGTATCGATACATGAAGATTTTGGTGATGTTTCAACTGATTGTTCTATAAGATATTATCGTATGATAAGGTAAGTTTTGATCAAAACCTATATATTTTGGTATTGATTTATTTGTTTTAAAATTGGTGTCGAACTATTTTGTTAACGTTTAGTAGGTGGATACCCTATGATTTTTTCCATTGGATGAATAAGTGAAATTCTTTATAATGTATAATATGTTTTACTTTTGATGTGATTATTTAGGATTAGTGTACTAATATTTTTGTGGATGCGAGGATTTAGAGACGTTTGATATGACTATTGTGTTATAATAGAGGTTTTGATATAAATGTGATAATTTCGTATGCTTCTACACGTTTTGATACGTTACAAATTCTTTTGCTAACGTTTAGGAGGTTGATGCGTAAAGATTGATTTCACTCGATAATGATATAAAATTTTAAAACATGATTGATTATAAAAAACTATATAATTAAAATATATTAAAATAATTAATAGACAAAGAGAAAAATTTAATTAAGTTATTTATAAATGTTTTACAAAATATCTAATTTTGGTTTTTATATGGGTTATAAAAATTTTAGTTATAAACCCACGCACATGGGCATTATTTTTTTTTCTTACACGGGTTATCAATTTTTTATTTTAAGGCTCCGACTGGTAACACATATTATTAAGGTCGATGTTATAATTTGATGTGATTTGCAGTAAAAATTATGTGGTATAAACTGCAGATTGATGTAGTAAATTTGCTGTAAAAATATGAGTTATCAGTCTAATCAAAACATTGACTAGTAACTCGAGTTTTAAAAGTTGCAGTATATGTTATTAAAAATAATTTAAATTAAAATATCAATAATAATAATATTTATTACAAAAATTTATTAATTAAGTTAAATCATAAAATAAAATAATACTAAAGTAAATATAGTTAATTTTAATAATAGTTTTGTAACATAATAATTACAAAACTAATGACATTTTTTCATAGTATATTTAAATTTTCATATTTTTAAAATATATGCCTACAAATATTTTTTGATTTTAAAAGAAATTAAAAACATAAATTAATAAATTTTACATATGTTAAAAAATTAAGAAATTTAAATAACTAGATTTTATGTTATTGCATGAAATTTAAGTAATAATAACAATTTTTCTCATTATTCAAATTGAATTAAGACAAAAAAATATATTTTTCTAATTAAAAAACACTAATTTTCGTTTTTTTAATAAATAAAAATTATAACTCAACTTACAACATCGTTAACTCATGAAAATTTCCATGATTTTGAGTTAAGTCAATTTTACAAAGGAGATAACTCAAATTTGTACATCAACCATAACTCAACAAACATCAATCTCAAAATCAAGTTTTTTAAAACAAATCATGATTGGTAACATTTTTGATTTATCTTCATAACTCAATGATATCACATGGTAACTCATGTTACCAATCACACCCTAAACCCGCGTATTCGCGGGTCCTAAATCTAGTATATTATGTAAAGAATCTGTTTTCATGTAATGGTTATTAGAGGATACATTTGAGGCCTAAATTGGCCCATGTAAGTAGGGTTTCCAAGCAAGTAGAGAATCATATAAATATGTGTTAAGAACATCAATGTAAGGAAACTTTGAGAGTTGTGGTAGAAACAACTCTCCTTCTTCCTATTTATGAAACATCAATCTTAAATCATACTAGTGATCTTGGTGACAATTTAAAGTTCTTCCTCTCTTTACATTTATGCACAATAAAGCTTTAATAAGCTATTTCTTTTATCTTGTTTTCAATCTCTTTTATCTCTTTTACTAAGCTCTACAAGAGCTATAATAAGCTTGCTTTGAATTTACTCACAATGGTTGAGATCTACACTTTATACAGAGATAAAGAAATAGTTGAGAAACGTAGGTTCCCAGCAAAAACACACACACTATAAGCTAGTCTAGCGACTTGGAACTGAAGATGTGCTCGTAAATGGAGATTTACCAGTCATTTTCTTTAACGTAAAACTTAGAAACGAAGAGAGTTGTACGGAAAAGACTCATAAAAGGAACCAATATAGCTCAAAACCCCTAAACATGGTAACTAATAAGATGTTTTTCTCGGTTTTATGAGTCACACCATAGTAAATCATAAATCACCAAAACTAAAAAGAACACTATTTATTATTGAAAAATTATAAATAACTTATTGATTATGATCATATGACTTGTATCTTGAGATTGGATGAAGTTGTGAGAAGCTTCAACAGATCCTCTTTGAGTTGCATCTTTTTGGGGTCATCAATTGCAGCTGCAACGTAAACTTGTACCACTTCAAGACACCCCATATTCAGTAAAAAATGTCTAAGGTGTTTCAGCTCGTGAGCACTTCCTTGGTACTGCATGATACGCAACATCTTTATTTGGTTATTCGGGGGAATTCGAATATACCGATGCCGTTTACATGGGAAACAATCCAGACCCTGAAGCATCAAGATGACATACTACTTTAATGTCATGCCACAGTTATATATACAAAGTAAGATTTGTTTATATGGTTTGCTTCATACCGAGAGAACCAGAGTTTTAAGGTTTGGAGAATGTTGTAGTAGACGTGGCAGAAGCAGTCTCCAACCTTCTTTAATACTCGAAAACACTAAATCAACGAGGTTCTTGAACATCGGTAATCCACCTTTGCAGCATACCGGAATCACCTGAAACACACACACGATGAGTGTTATCCTGTATCTAACCATAAAGATAATGAGAGACCATACACTAAAACTTACTTCGACAGCCGAAATAGTCAAGTTAAGGGTCTTGACGTTGCGTATCTCACTGATGAGATCCGTCAAATCCGCGCCATTAAAATGGCGCCACTGATGAAGGTCCAATGTAGCTTTCGCAACTGAATCCAAGTGAGATTTTGGGAATTCACACCGAAGGTAATCAGAGTAGTAGAAGTCGACAACATTCGGTGTGTCAAATGATATAATCTTAGAAAAATCATCATAATAATCACAGTTATAAGTAACTGAGAGTTTCTTAATGGTTTTGCTGGATACGACGTATGAAATTTCTTGATAATAGTTGTAATATTGTATGGTTAAGTCCTCAAGGACAGGGCAAGCAGCGAGAAGCTTAGATAGAGTATCACCCTCAAAACAGACTGAGTCAAGGAAGAGAACCTTTAGTGCTGGGAGAGATGTATCCGAAGATAAACTTATTATGTAGTGGTTTCTTCCAAATGACAGCTTAACCAGTGTTGTGCTGTTGAAGATTTTGGACGGGATAGGAAAGTCTACGCGTAGATGAAGCTTGGTGACACCATGTTTCAGGGCATTACATATCCAGCGCCAGCGGTCAACAACAACTAGGTCACCCTGATTTCTAGATCCTTCCTTAAATATTAGTGAGAACGTCTTTATATTAAGGCCTTGGGAAGCCAATGACCTATCCACGAAATCGTCGAAACTCCTTTGAACGTCTGTGTCGTTATGCTTTTTTGGGTGCAAAAAGATGGAGTTGTCAAAGTCAAGATTATGATTGAAAGCAAACAGAGTCCTCCACCTTCTGGAGAGAAGAGAGGTTGAAGCAGCTTGTTTCGTGGGAAGGAAGGATAAGATTTGAACAAGAAGATCATCAGGAAGACAATCCAGTGAAGCCGGATTCAACTGTTCAGCAACTTCTTCTCCATGTTCCATTATTAAGAAGCTTCGATTTTGAGTATTTGTTGTTGATTCGCTGATCGGTAAGCTTTTAACACAATCCATATTAGAATATTAAATATATCAAACTAGATATACTAAAATTCTATTATATAGAAAGTATTTACAATTCCCTTTTTTTCTAGAAATAGTACTATTTACTTTATTCTGTAATCTTTTTGTTTTTAGAATTAATAATCTAATTATATAGAAATATACTTATTATTTCCTTATGATTATCTTTTTATATTTTTTAAAATTATCTAAATTTATCATTTTCTTATAATTATCTTTATATTTTTTTAAATTGTTTAACACACAAATTATTAGTTTTAATTTTTTTCCTTTTAGAATTAGTAATTTATTTGTAATTTCCTTATAATTATCTTATTATCTTTTTATATTTTTAAAATTATTTAAATTTATAATTCTTTTATAGTTATCTTTATGTAATCATTTTTTCTTTTAGAATTAGTAATCTATAATTATTTAATTTTTTATAATTTTTTTAGACACGTGTCAAAATCTCGGATCGTTAGAATCGACACGTGTATAATTCCCTGAATTACTAATTTTAAAAAACCCAACTTTATATAATAAGAGTAGATTGATTTAGTTAAGATTGTATGAAAAAAATGTATCCAGCCAGCGACCATGGATCCTGATCCAAAGTTTTAGTTACCAATTTTTAATTTTCTTTGGGCCTTGGAGAATTTTAAAAAACCAATTTGTTTAACTTTTAGAGTCTTAGACTACATTGCTCAATCATTTCTTGTCGCTTATTGCCATTAGGTAAGTGCCCTGTTTCATAGAGACGTATGTTAGACTAGAGAAGCCACTCTTTAAAAGATGATGAATTTGAAGATTACCAAATGAATAAATAATAAGACCGCAAGAACTTAAGAAAGTAATCTCAAACAATTGTTATTGAACAGTACCAACATATATACCCTATTCAGCCATACAGGTTCAAACATATTTTTCTGATATAGTAGATTTGTAGGTACATATATGTATTTATGCAAAGAGAATTAAAAAAAAAATCTTACATGTGGAATAAGAAAGCAGAAAGCTACATGGTGCAATCGGGCAGGCTGTCTCATCTTGTTGGATCATATAAGTTTGTGGTGGTATTCAGTCTCTCAACTCCCAAGTCAGATTTTTTTCTTGAATATTTTCACTTAAGCCTTTAAGAATCTATTGTTTTACGTCTTCTTTAATTTTGATTAGGGTTTATATATATGATTGTGAAAAATATTGCTTATGTTTTTGGTTTGTCTCATAGTTATGTTATCGTCTAGATACGGTTAGGATTTACAAAAACTGTCCTCGATGTAAATATCAGAGCTTCGGATTTAAAGAAGGAATTGTTCGGTACCTTCACACCTTTGTCTTGTTTTTTTCAGGTATGATGATATTTTGTGGGTTTGCTAACTTTTCAGTTTCATTCATAATTTTGTACTTGTTTGATTTGGTGATTTGCATAATTGGTATAGATGGCCATGTTCGGCGCATGGTCGCTGTGATTATATCCGGCAAAATACAAGGGAAAGTGACAATATATACTTCTCCCGCGTCCATATTTTTGCTTCTGCAACATGTTTCAAGCGTCTAGTTTAATTCACACGACGCTGCAACATGAGCAATATAGCTCAGAAATTAAACTCATAACATGGTAACTAATAAGTTAGTTTTTCTCGTTTTTATGATTCGCACCATAGTAAATAATAATAACTCTAACAAAAAAAAAACTTAATTATTTAATTTTAATATGATTTGCACCATAGTAAATCAATACAATAACTTATGGATAATGATCATCATATGATTTGTATCTTGAGATTGGATGAGGCTGCGGGAAGCTTCAACAGATCCTCTTTGAGTTGCATCTTTTTGGGGTCATCCATTGTAGCTGCAACCTAAACTTGTACCACTTCAAGACACTCGATTTTCAGTAAAAAATGTCTAAGGTGTTTCAGCTCGTGAGCACTTCCTTGGTACTGCATGATACGCAACATCTTTATTTGGTTATTCGGGAGAATTTGAATAGACCGATGCCGTTTACATGGGAAACAATCCAGACCCTGAAGCATCGAGATGATAGACTACTTTATTCTAATGTCATGCCACAATCGTTTCGTTACAAACTGACACGAATATGGGAAACCAAATTCTCTCCGGTTCACCTTGGTTGCTTCAGGTTACAAACTGACACATATCGTCTCTTGTTGGGTGTAGACTGTAGAGTTTTATTTTCCTAACTGAGTAGAGCAAAAATATTGGTCTGTGCTTAATGTAGATCAACGCAAGCCTTAACAGAGCATATTTATTTGGACACCTCAAAAGTTAACGAGGAAGATTCACAAAGAAAGTGGAAATTACTCTACTCATGTAATCTTGAATATGAAGCTGATGCACGTTAGTCGTTTACCATTCTTGTCGTTTATTGTCATCGTAAACGTGTAAGTGCCCTGTTTCATAGAGAGACGTATGTTAGAAGTCATCTTAAACCATTGTCCTATACAGGTTCAAACACATGGTCCTAGTAGATAATTCTAGGTGTATTTATGCAAAGTGTATTAAAAAATCTTACATGTGGAATAAGAAAGCACAAAGCTACATGGTTAGCATTTACAAAAACTGTCCTCGATGTAGATATCATAGCTTGGGATCTAAGAAAAGTATTGTTGGGCACCTTCACACCTTGTCTTACTTTTCAGGTATAATGACATTTTGTGGCTAACTTTTCAGTTTCATTCCTAATAGTGTACTTGGGAGCGAAGACTGTGAAGACTAGTATTAACGTTGATGGACCACGACACTGCAACTTACTTTTTGTCGCTAGAAAAAGCAGCGACTGCAATACTTCTCCGACGTTCTTTTTTTTGCTTCAGCAACATGTTTCCAGCGTCTAGTTTCAGCGACTGCTATTTCTTTTAGCGTTGTTTTTGTGTTTTCATTGTAGTCGCTGTCGCTGTCGCAGTCGCAATGACTTCCAGAAGAACAGGGATGATACGAACAGAAGACAAAGTTAGAGGCTTAGAGCAAATGAAAAAGTAAGATAGTGTTTTTGTTTATGAATCGTATTTTCACCAGGAAACTTAACTAGCAAAGACCATGCTATCTTACCTTATTACCTTGGCCAAAATTAACTCATCTCGCATCCACGAGATCCATGGCTTACGTTAAGAAGTGAAGCGAGAAATTGAATAGAAAGATAAGTAATATTACTCAATCTAACAAAGATGAGTTTTCTAGAATGAGATCATATATAACAACCAACACGCAGAGAGATATTTGAGTTTAAAGGACCAAAAAGAAGCCTCCCCCGGACTCTGATCCAAATTGATCCAATCCCGGAGAATATGAATAATTTCCTAGGATGATACATCTTCTTATTCCATGACATTTTAACAACATATGATTGCTAATTAGAGTACTAACAATCAGCCTGAATAAGGATTCTAATCAATTTAATAGGATCAGAGCTCAAATACGTGGCTGATCGAGCGTTTCATGATAATCCAATCCTCAACCGTACCAGAAAAAATCAATAGACACTGGAAATGCGATTCAATGGAGGACGAGTCTATAATGCCCAATTCGCAATCGTACGTACGGCGATTGTCGGAAGGTAGATGTACCCGTTTTGGCAGCAGGTGACATAAATGAAGAAGTATCCTCAAGAGTTGTACACTTATGGAGCAATATAGCTCAGAAACTCAAAATATGCTAACTAATAAGTTGTTATTTCTCGTTTTTATGATTCACATACGCAATAGTAAATCATAATAACACAAAACAAAAACAAAAAACTTATGTAAGTTTTATGATTAGCACCATAGTAAATCAATACAATAACTTATGGATAATGATCATCATATGACTTGTATCTTGAGATTGGATGAAGCTGCGGGAAGCTTCAACATATACTCTTTGCGTTGCATCTTTATGGGGTCATCAATTGCAGCTGCAACGTAAACTTGTACCACTTCAAGACACTCCATTTTCAGTAAAAAATGGCTAATGTGTTTTAGCTCGTGAGCACTTCCTTGGTACTGCATGATACGCAACATCTTTATTTGGTTATTCGGGGGAATTTGAATAAACCGATGTCGTTTACATGGGAAACAATCCAGACCCTGAAGCATCGAGATGATAGACTACTTTATTGTCATGCCACAATCATATATATAAAAAAAGTAAGATCTATTCAGGGTTTGCTTCATACCGAGAGAACCAGAGTTTTAAGGTTTGGAGAATGTTGTAGTAGACGTGGCAGAAGCAATCTCCAACCTCCTTTTATACTCGAAAACACTAAATCAACGAGGTTGTTGAACATCGGTAATTCACCTTTGCAGCATACCGGAATCACCTGAAACACACACACGATGAGTGTTATCCTCTTTCTAACCAAAAAGATAATGAGAGACCATACACTAAAACTTACTTTGACAGCCGAAATAGTCAAGTTAAGGGTCTTGACGTTACGTATCTCACTGATGAGATCCGTCACATAAGCGCCATTTTGAAAATGGCGCCACTGATAAAGGCCCAATGTAGCTTTGGCAACTGAATCCAAGTGACATTTTGGAAACTCACACCGAAGGTAATCAGAGTAGTAGAAGTCGACAACATTCGGTGTGTCAAATGAAAGAATCTTAGAAAAATCATTAGAATAATAATCACAGTTATAAGTAACGGAGAGTTTCTTAATGGTTTTGCTGGATATGACGTATGAAATTTCTTGATCATAGTTGTAATATTGTATGGTTAAGTCCTCAAGTACAGGGCAAGCAGCGAGAAGCACATCAGATAATTGATTACCCTCAATAAAGATTGAGTCAAGGAAGAGAACCTTTAGTGCTGGGAGACATGTATCCGAAGGAAAACTTGTGATGTAGTGTTTTCTTCCCAATGACAGCTTAACCAGTGTTGTGCTGGTGAAGACTTTGGATGGTAAGTAAATGATTGAAAAGTATTCAGTGTCTAAGCGTAGATGAAGCTCGGTGACACCATGTTCAAGGGCATTACATATCCAGCGGTCAACATCAACTATGCCAGCCTGATATTTTAGTGAGAAAGTCTTTATATGGTTAACGCCTTGGATAGCCAATGACCTATCCACGAAATCGTGGAAACGACTCTTGTGAATTTTGACGCTATGCCGTCTGTGTCGTTTATACTTTTCCGGGTGCAAAAAGAGGGAATAGTCAAAGTCAAGATTATTAGAGAGAGCAAACAGAGTCCTCCACCGTTTGGAGAGAAGAGAGGTTGAAACAGCTTGTTTCGTGGGAAGGAAGGATAAGATTTGAACAAGAAGTTCATCAGGAAGACAATCCAGTGAAGCCGGATTGAATTGTTCAGCAACTTCTTCTCCATGTCCCATTATTAAGAGCTTCGATTTTGAGTCTTTTTTAATGATTCGCTGCTCGGTAAGCTTTTAGCTTGTTTATAATTGATGAAGCTCTCGTTAGGGTTTTTTTTTATTTTTTATTTTATTTATTTAGCTTGATTAGTTAAATTTTCTTTTTGTTTTTGGAATTTAGTTAAATTTTAAAATTAGCTTGATTAGTTAAATTTTCTTTTTGTTTTTGGAATTTAGTTAAATTTTGGAATTAGCTTGAATGCTTGATTAGTTAAATTTTTTTTTTTTTTTTTGGAATTAGCTTGATTAGTTAAATTTTTTTTTTTGGAGTATAAAACTTATTCTTATTAGGAATTTAAACACTAATTGCCAAATATATGAACTCACCTTACCAAAATTAAAATTTTTAAAATTTCAAATAATAAAGTTTATATATAAAGCTTTAATTAATGAGAATTTATTTATAGGGTTATAACTAGCCTTTGACTTAAAAAAAAAAAAAAAAGAAAAAAAATAGCTATGAGTCAGAAATCAGAAATTTTAGAAAACTACCGTTTTGGACCGGTAGAAAATTCAAAATTATCGTCAAACATAAGAAAAAAGATGCAGCATCGTATTGTAATTTGGAGAAGCGCACCATACTTTCACCAGGAAAGTTAACTAGCAAAGACTCATGTAATCTTTAGGATAAACGTTAGTCATCCGCCATTCTTGTGGTTGATCGTCATCTTAAGCTTAGATCATAAGTTTGGTAGCAGGTGACACAGAGGAGGGCGAAGAAGCCAGTGCCAAACAAGAACATCAAGAGTTATTCCATAATGCTAGAGAATATAATTATTCCTTAGCAGAAAAGACACTCATACAAGAAACCAAAGTTGTTCAATCAGCCATAGTTTATGGAGCATTATAGCTCAGAAACCCCTAAACATGGTAGCTAATCAGTTGTTTTTTCTCGATTTTATGATTCGCACCATAGTAAATCATAAAGCACTAAAATTAAAAAAGAGAACTTACTAATTAATTATTGAAATACATATACTAACTCATGGATGATGATCATTTGACTTGTATCTTAAGCTTGGATGAAGCTGCAGGAAGCTTCAACAACTCCTCTCTGAGTTGCATCCTTTTGGGGTCATCCATTGCAGCTGCAACGTAAACTTGTACCACTTCAAGACACCCCATATTCAGTAAGAAATGTCTAATGTGTTTCAACTCGCTTGCATATTCTTGGTACTTCCTGATTCGCAACATCTTTATTTGGTTATTCCGGGGAATTCGAGTAAACTGATGCTGTCTACTTGTGAAACTATCCAGACCCTGAAGCATCAAGAGGAGAGGCTACTTTAGTTTCATATCACAGTCATATATAGACAGACAGATTTGTTAAGGGTTTGGTTCATACCGAGAGAACCAGAGTCTTTAGGTTTGGAGAACGCTCTAGCAGAAGTGGCAAAAGCACTTCCCAACCTTCTTTTTAACTCGAAAACACTAAATGAACGAGGTTATTGAACACCGGTAATCCACCTTTGCAGCATATCAAAATCACCTGAACCACACGCAATGAATGTTTTCCTATTTGCATTGTAACCAAAAAGATGATAAGACCATACGGTAAAAGCCTAAAACTCACTTCTACAGCCGGAATAGTCAAGTGAAGGATCTTGACGTTGCGTATCCCACTGATGAGATCAGTCACATCCACATCATTTTGCACCTGGAGCTTTTTATCTTTTAAAAAATGAAGGTCCAACTAATGTAGCTTTTCCTAGTAAATCCAAGTGACATTGTGGAGATTCATTTCCAAGATAATCAGAGTAGTAGAAGTTGACAACATTCGGTGTGTCAAATGAAATAATTTTAGAAAAATCATCATCATAATCATAACAATTATAGGTAACGGAGAGTTTCTTTATGGTTTTGCTGGATATGACGTATGAAAATTCTGGATAATACTTGTGATAGTGTATGGTTAAGTCTTCAAGTACAGGGCAAGCAGCAAGGAGCTTAGATA
Source organism: Erysimum cheiranthoides (assembly GCA_011420285.2). NCBI lineage: Eukaryota > Viridiplantae > Streptophyta > Magnoliopsida > Brassicales > Brassicaceae > Erysimum > Erysimum cheiranthoides. Next base: position 7,592,868 of record CM022183.2, on the reverse strand, counting down.
GTTGATCACCCTTAAAAGAAATTGAGTCAAGGAAGAGAACCTTTAGTGCTGGGAGAGATGTATCCGAAGGAACACTATGGATTTTATGTTTGGTTGCCAGTGACAGTTTAACAAGTGTTGTGAGCACCGTACAGCACATTATATTCTATGCATAGATGAAGCTCGGTGACACCATGTTCCAGGGCATTACATATCCAGCGGTGAACAACAACTATGTCACCCCAAATTCTAAATCTTTCTTTAAATATTAGTGAGAAAGTCTTTATATGGCTAACGCCTTGCAAAGCCAATTTTCTATCCACAAAATCTTTGAATCTCTTATGGATATCGTTTATATCTTTCCTACCCAAACCAGATTTATATGGTTTATTGTATTGCGGGTGCAAGAAGACAGAATTGTCAAAATCAAGATTATTAGTGAAAGCAAAGAGAGTCCTCCACCTTTTGGAGAGAAGAGAGGTTGAAACAGCTTGTTTCGTGGGAAGGAAGGATAAGATTTGAACAAGAAGATCATCTGGTAGACAATCCAGTTAAGCCGGATTCAACTGTTCAGCAACTTCTTCTCCATGTTCCATTATTAAGAAGCTTCGATTTTGAGTCTTTCTTGCTCGGTAAGCTTTTAGCTTGTTTATATGGTGGATATTTATACAAAATGTCTTGTAATATGTTTGATATGTATTTCATTATTTACTTTTAACCACATGTCCATTGAACTCTAAGACTAATCATTTTATTTTAAAGAAAAGGCTAATCATTTCATTATAATAAAGCTAATCTTTATTTTATTATAAATTTAAAGGTTATCTCTAATTTATCATAAATTTAAGGTAATCTCTATTGTATTAAGGCTGGTTAATCTTTAATCACTTTTAACTATATATGATTTAGATAAAAATCTAATTTATATAAATTTAATGGTTAATAAAAAGTTATTAGAAAAATATCTTTATATAGTACTCAAATTGTTAACCGTGCACCTTCTACGATTTTCTTCACCAGAGTTTGACTCAAGCAAATTATGTTATCTGTACAGTCGGAATTGGATTAATGGTCGGATTTTGTCAACCAATAATTGTTTACGTCTTCTTTAATTTTCATTAGGGTGTATGATTGTGAAAAATGTTGTTTTTCTTTTTGGTTTCTCTCATAGTTATGTGATCCGCCAGATCCGGTTAGCATTTACAAAAACTGTCCTCGATGTAGATATCAGAGCTTCGGATATAAGAAAGGAATTGTTCGGCAGCTTCACACCTTTGCCTTGTTTTTTCAGGTATAATGACATTTTGTGGGTTTGCTAACTTTTCAGTTTCATTCATAATATTGTACTTGTTTGATTTGGTGATTTGCATAATTTCTAGTTGAGATATTGAAGATGCAGATTCTGGATCAGCACCGTGTGCGCAGAACCATTCACTGTCTGGATCAGAAAGCTGCATCAGATCACATCAGACATTTGAGTTGCTGACATAGAAGCAGGAGCTGACATGACAGAATATGGGTGGATGTGTGATCACATCAGATGCCTAAGGGCTGACATGGAAGCATGAGTTTGACGTGGCAAAACAGAAAACTGATGTGCAGAAACTCGTTATATGAAGAACAACTCATCGTGTAGATCATGAGGCCGCATCAGAATATTAGAAGGTTGTTTACTGATGATTAAAGAAGCTGATTTGAACAACTTATTGTTTGAAGAACGAATCGCTGATCGGAACAGGAAGCAGCTGTAATATCAGAAGACATCAGAAGACTGTATGCTGACGTGGACACCTAGGGCTGACATGGCATCGCTGGAGACAAAGATGTGACGTCCCAAGGAAGTGGTAGCTGACTTGGAGGCGTGGTTTGAAGACCTCTATTGTTGTGGAGATTTAGTGAATATTCTCTAACAACATATAAGGAAAGGATAAGCTTGGGGTGCAAGACTATCCTAAGAGAGAATATTGCGAGATCCTAACAAATAGGGTTTTCTCGTGTGAGTATAAATAGTCTAGAGATAGCCACGAAATAGGTAGACACTCTAGATTATATTGGTGAGGATTGTATACTTCGAAGCCGCAAAAAACAAAAGGCTGAGAAGGGCGAGTGTTGTGATTTCTTTTCTTGCTGTTCATGAGCGGGTGAGCGTATGATAGAAATCTTATAATGTGTTATGATCATATGCCGTCGTTAACACTTTTGGGAGAATCTTGGTGAGAGCTTAACTATTGTTCATGAGCGGGTGAGCGTAGATTAGGATCTCTTGATTGCTTGTACTTTCACTGTAATACAAATCTTGGGTAGAATAGGTTTGAGAGTGAGAGAGAAATATATTGATCGAAGTGTAAACTTAAATCTTTGATAATATATTGAATCAAGCGTTTGTTTGGCGCGTTCCAAACAGTAAGCTGTTGTGTATCTGTCTCTATACCATTTACAGATATGAACAACTTTGACAAGGTAGTGAGTGTAACATTGTTTCTTAGGACCCAAATTCTTGTGATGGCAAAGTATGTACAGAGATGAAGTCAGAAGACAAAGTTAGAACAAATGAAAAAGTAAGATAGTGTTTTTGTTTTTGAATCATATACTCTTAAGGTTAAAGAAGCACGTTGTGTTTGCAAATGACCTCTTTCAAGTGAGTCGAAGATGTCAATCGGATAATTCCTAGTCGCGGGATTATTCTCCAGACTGTTGCATATGTGGCTTTCAATAACGCAACTCGCATATATATTGTTGTCACCAGAAAGGGTCTTAGGTAATCCGACCACGCAACTTTGTATTAATGATACTACTAAGAAGCCGTATGAAAAGCTTAATATGAAAGACCAACTATGTTACACATTGGCTAATATATATGATTTGAACTACGTAAACAAATTGATGCAAATAAAGGAACAGTACATCCTTCGAAATCATCTTTAAAGTTTGTTTTCTATCTAATTAAGTTTCAAATCATATATAACAAAAAAAAAAAAAAAACGTTACAGAAAAGGAAAAAGGAATATTTATACAACATGTATGTTAAAGTAATTACACCCATAAGTTTCAATGTATCCTCAATATGTAGATATGATCATAAATCACTTTTGCCTCTTCCATCGATAAAGCTTCTTCTCAGGCTTGTAAAAAACCCCGTCTTTTCGAACTGAGTAACCACAAACGTAGCTAGGATAACACCGAGCAGATGTGTCCGGATGAACACTAACCGGGAAATTAACAAACCCGAAATTAGAACGGAGATGGCAATGCGTGAACGTGTGCCTCATCTTTCCGCTGTACTTAAATTCGACGACAACGTATCGGTCTCCTGGTTTGCTCTTCTTCCATACCTTAGTACCACCCTTTTCGCATACGAAACCCGCGTTTCCATTCTTTACACCAAATAGATCATTGGTGATGACCATTCGTACAACCGTATTTGGCCTTACCTTAAACTCTGATGTATAGTCTTTCTTGTGGTACGAACGTAACGAGTTTACCTCTAATGATAAGTTTGAGATTTGTACAAGGAGAAGGATGACAAGATTTGTAAATAGGGTTTTCGGATTCATCCTCGCTATCTTTTTGAGTTTTTTTTTTGTGTTTGATATTATTTGAGTTACCTTATCTTCAATGTTACAACTTATGGAATTTATTATATATACATAATTTTTGTTGGAAACGGTTTTACTCGTTAATACGTTTTTGTTACTTAGTTGGTTCACAAAATAGAGGCAAAACAGCTAGAACGAGGGGTGTTCCTTTGCTCACATATGTACAAAACTCTTTATTTGTTTTTTTCTCGTTTGGTTTTTTCCCCTTTTCCTGTTAATTGGTACTAAAGAGGTATAACAATCTACTAAAAATAGGAATATAGTTTACATTCATAGTAGTTTCAGTTTTGTAATGTATTTTTGTTTCTAATAGTATGAATTAGGTGCATGGTATATATATAGAAAGTATTAGTTTCGTTTTAGATTTTATACGGTTCTTATTTGTTTGAGAGCTTTTTGGTATTTCCGAATATATCATTTTTTTGTTAAAGGGCTTGTTGCTTGTATTTCCGAATGTATATTAAAACTTAGTATAAAGTGAACCTGATTTTACGCAATACTGACGTCAAAACAAACCTACTTTGATTTTTTGTCCATTTTAAAAAATAGATTTAAACTTGAAACGTTGATTCTTCGTCCAGGTATTTATTCATATTCGTCTCTGTTTTGCATCCCATCATACTCCTCAAAAAGCTTTGAATGTGTATTTGTATCACTTCATTCTTACGAGATATTGTTTGTCTCTTTCGTCAATAGACTTCACATTTCTCAAACGATGAGTAAATCCTTTTTTTTTTCATCTAATATTTCTTTGCCCTCATTTTGTTTTAAGTTGATTTGTTTTCTTATTTTTTCTATAGATAAATTTGACTTAAGAACTATGAAGCAGTTTGGAACTCATTTGCGAGGTAATGAATTTTTTTTTTCATTCTTTCATTTTGTCTTTCATTTGTTATTTCGCATAAATTTTATTTTAAAAAAGCATTTGATTTTGTCTATTTTTTGTATTTTTTTTTTTTTTTTTCTTTATTTTGTTATGTAGAGAAATTTCTCATGATAACAAAAGATATGGCCTTGAAAGTTGAAAATGTTACATTTGAGGCTAAAGATGAGACACTTTTCTTTTTTTGGTAAAAGTGAGAAACACTTTTCGTTCCTTAGTTTATCATTTATCTTTGTTCCTCTCTTCTTTAATTTTATTTAGTTTGTTATTTTAATATTTCTAATTTTTTCTTGTTCTAGAGAAAGCAACGGAAGCCATGAAGGGGGCGTACTTGTAGTTGACGGGGTACTTACTGCCTTTAGTGACCCACTCTAACCCGTTCCAAACGGTGGCGTATAGAGGCATCGGTTTAGACGGATACACGCTTCTGAAGGCTCTCCGGTTCGGAAATTGCCTAACCGGAATGTTGTCTACCAAAAATATATAAATTTATCAACTGTTTTAGTTTAATGACTGAATATTATTGAATCCTGGATAATGATCACAATATATAAAATTCAAACCCTAAATATATTGGATTAATTAAGAATGTTAATTGGTATCTTGAAAAATGCTCATGTTTAATAATCGGTGCTATTGTATTATTCATTTTTGACATTCTAGTTACCCCATGAAGCATTGCCTTAGGATTCATGAACCTATGTATCTATATATTATTTTTTTCGTAGCACAAACTACTGGATTGTTCATAGGGTTTATAACATCAAGAGTGTTCATGTGATTAGGGTTTCGTAATCTTATTAGATTGTTGGCATATCTATGCTAATTCGACATTACTTTTTTTAGATTGTTATGAAACAGGATCATAGTGTTATTTCTCCTAATTTGTCATTTGTTGTTGTTGTTGCAGATCATGCCATCTACAGATCATAGAATCACATTAGGAAACTACACAGACCTATAATGCGCTCTGTGGGACTGCGAACGACGAAAGAGATATGAATCTCCCTACTGTTCTAAAAAACACTCACATGCCGATGTTAGGGAATCTGGCTACACTCACCCTCATTGCCTTGGAAGTCGCTTTCATTTGCATAGTTTCAGCGATGTTGTGTTACCGAAGCTCATGAGCCATCTAGTTAATGGGATTCGTACTGGATTCTGGTGCTTCACAACGACCTCTCTGTTCTTGGAGTATACCCCTGGGAACAGGTCCAAAGGTTCAAGATCCATAATATGGATACAAGGGAGATGGAAATTAGCCGGGTATTTCTAGGATTGCCAAATAAATTATTTAGTGTGTTATTTTAATATTTATAATATTTTCTTGTTCTAGAGAAAGCAACGGGTTTCATTCTTTGATTTTATTTTTTTATCTATTATTTCTCTTAATTTTTTTATGTAGAGAAATCCTTTGATTTTGTTTTTGTTTAGTGTTTTTTTCTATGTTCTTTTGATTTTTTATTTTTATTTTGTTATGCAGAGAAGTCTCTCATGATAACTTCTCTCATGATGACAAAAACTATGGTTTTGAAAGTTAAAAATGTTACATTTGAAGCAAAAGATGAGAAATCGTTTTTTAGTTTATTATTGATCATTGTTCCTCACTACTTCCTCCTCTCTTCTTTGATTTTTTATCTATTTTGTTATAAATTTTAACATTTTTAACTTTTTATTGTGGTAGAGAAATTAACGAGTTTGTGCTTGTAGGTTAAACAAATTGGTTATGAAGTGAAAGGTTATAAATGTTTATGTGTTGTTTGTTTCACATGAAACTTCTAGTTAGTATATCTTCAAAAAAATTTCTTCAAGGAATGAAGCGAATTTGAAGATTTTAGAAACTTATGTGGATAAATCCCTCAAAAATATCTTCCTCAATGCAAGAGATCGCGATGACATCCCATCTTACCTCAAGAAATCGGTGAAGGAGGAAGAGTAAGAAGATGAGAAAGAATTGAAGAGAAAGATGAGGTGATTGGAAGAGAAGTAAGATTTTGTGGTTTGCTTCAACTCTCTTGTTGAGGTCTCGGATATTTGTTTTTTACTTCAGATTTGTTAAATCTTTCTTCTCTAATGGATCTTAGTCTCACTAACTCTCCAAAAGCCTTAGTTTGTTTAGCAATATCTTCACTAAAAAAAATTCTTCTTTTAACTTTTAGATAAAACCTTGGTCAGTGAAAAAATTGTTGGGTTAATGGTTAAACAAATTGGATCGCACGTGAAATGTGCAAAATTTTGTTGTTAGTTTTATATGCAAATTTTGTCTCTGTTTTTTATAATTTGTGATCGATTAGTTGAAACACAAGATTGTTAAAGTATAACTCACTTTATTTCTACCAAAAAAAAAACTCACTTTATTAACTTAAGAAAAAATCTCAAAACTTAAGCTCTCAATCTCTCTCAAATCTCTCACACAAAACTCATAATGTTAACCACAACTTGGCAACTCTCTTTATATATAAAATCAATTCAAACTCAACTAGAAAAACACTTGATAGTAAGATTTTTACTCTGGTCTCAATTCCCTTATGTTACCATTGTAGTACAAAGGGTATCATCTTCAATCCTCATTCTTGACAAGTGATCAGCTACTCCATTCTCAATCCCTTTCTTGTCAAGTATCTCCATATCAAACTCTTGCAACAGAAGTATCCATCTCAAAAGTCTAGGCTTGGTGTCCTTCTTCGCATAGATGTACCTTAAAGCAGCATGATCTGTATAGACAATCACCTTTGAACCAACCAAGTAACTTCTGAATTTCTCAAAAGCAAAGACAACTGCCAACAGCTCTTTCTCTGTAGTTGCATACCTTCCCTAAGCATCATCCAATGTCCTGCTTGCATAGTAGATAACATGCAATTTTTTATCAATCCGCTGTCCTAGAACAGCTCCAACTGCGTAGTCTGAAGCATCACACATTATCTCAAAAGGATAGTCCCAATTAGGGGCTTGGACTATTGGAGCAGATATCAAAGCTTCCTTGATGAGCTGGAAAGCCTTCAAGCATTCATCATCAAAGATGAACTCAGTCTCCTTGCAGAGCAACCTGGTGAGAGGTCTTGCTATCTTGGAGAAATCTTTGATAAACCTTCTGTAAAAGCCTGCATGCCCAAGGAAACTTCTAATGTCTTTTACATTTGTTGGAGGCTGCAACTGCATCATAACCTCAACTTTGGCCTTGTCAACCTCTATCCCATTTTCAGAAATCTTGTGCCCAAGGACAATTCCTTCTCTGACCATTAAGTGGCATTTCTCCCAATTCAGCAAAAGACTTGTTTCCTCGCACCGCTTCAAGACCCTGCACAAATTAGAAAGACAAGATGCAAACGAGTCTCCATAGACGGAAAAGTCGTCCATGAAGACTTCGACTACATCCTCTATTAGATCTGAGAAGATCGACATCATGCACCTCTGAAAAGTGGCGGGTGCATTACACAATCCAAATGACATCCTTCGATATGCAAAGGTACCATAAGGACATGTAAATATCGTCTTCTCTTGGTCATTGGGGTGAATTGGGATTTGAAAGAATCCCGAGTATCCATCAAGGAAACAATAAAACGAATGATTGATAAGTCTTTCAAGCATTTGATCGATGAATGGCAATGGGAAATGATCCTTTCTAGATGCAGCATTCAGTTTCCTATAGTCTATGAACATTCTATGGCCAGTGATTGTCCTAGTTGGGATAAGTTCATCTTTTTCATTTTTCACAACTGTTATCCCACCCTTCTTAGGAACACAATGTACAGGAGACACTCAATTGCTATAAGAAATAGGATAAATAACCCCAGCATCTAACAACTTAAGAATTTCCTTCTTAACAACTTCTTTCAAGTTAGGATTTAATCTCCTCTGAGGTTCAATGCTAGAGTATGATTCCTGTTCAAGATGAATCCTATGTGTGCATAGACTTGGTGAAATACCTTTAATGTCATCTAGTGAATACCCTATAGCCCTTCTAAACTTTTTCAGTTCAGTCAACAACATTTGCAATTCATCATGGCTAAGCTCATCATTCACTATGACAGGGTAAGTAGAATTAGGGCCTAAAAAAGCGTACCTTAGCCCTTTTGGTAGTGGTTTGAGTTCCACCTTAGGAGCCTTGAGTTCAGACCAGTCATCCTGTGCAGGACTGTCTGTAGAGGTGTGCAGGTCGAGTGGAAGCATCAAACTTTGATTTTCTGCTTGGTCTGCACACTTATCTCCCACTGCTCTGACTTCTTCTAATGACTGCACCAAGTCCTCAAAGACCACTGATTCTTCTTCCTCTTTGTGAGTGTCCAGAAGCTTCTGATAGGCCTCAGTCTCCAAGTGTAAGTACCCATCTTCACTACTCTTTGTCAAAGTACTCTGAAGATGATCTTGCTCATTAAGTTCTTCAAGCAGTTCATCTGCCAACTGATCCATCTTCTTTATCCAGAACAGTTGCCCTTCTATGGTAGGTTTCTTCATAACTTCATTAATGTTAAATTTCATTTTGAAGTCCTTTCCAAGGTTCAGCTCGATCAGACCTTTCTTGTAATCTATGATTGCTCCAGCTGTGGCCAAGAATGGCCTTCCCCAAAGTAGAGGGTCCTTTGGTCCTTCATCCATCTCCAATACCACGAAGTCAGTAGGAATCTCCACATCCCCAACCCTGACAGGTAAATCCTCTAACATACCATGTGCATACCTCACAGACCTATCAGCCAAAATCATAGCGATATTGCACGATCCAAACTTGGTGAATCCTAATCTTTTAGCTAAAGAGAGTGGCATTAGGCTGGTGGATGCCCCAAGATCACAAAGACAGTTGTTGAAGGCAAATGGACCAAGGGAGCATGGCAGAGTGAAACATCCTGGATCACCGAGCTTTTCCATGACAGCCTTCCTTTGTATGAGAGCGCTGCACTCATGACTTAGTACCATTATCCCCTGAGTTTCCTTGATTCTTTCCATTACTAAGTCTTTCAAATACTTGTGGGACTGAGGTATGAGGGCAATAGCATCCAACAAAGGCATCTTCACTTCAATCTCCTTCATCTGCTTATCAAAAAGTGCTTTGTATTTTGCTACCAGCTCCTTCTTAAACCTTCCTGGGAGTGGAAGTTTAGGCTTGTAAGGAGGTGGAATAAACACTGGTTTCTTCTGCTCAGAAACTGCTGGTGTCTCAACTGAGGAAGGTTTGGCTTTGTCTTCAGTTTGAGCTGGGAGGTTGATCTTGTCTTCCTCTGACTGTTTCTCAGTTTGAACCTCTTGTTCACAGAAATCATCCCCATCTTGTTCTTCACTGTCCTCAGTGACTGCAGTAGGTCTTGTTCTGGAGGGAAGCAGTTTACCACTGCGCAGTGTGATATATTGAGCAGTGTGATACTCCTTTGGATTTTGAATTGCTTTACCCGAGAGTTGTCCTGTAGACTTCGCAGAAGAAGTGGAAGTGCAGTTACTCTCCATGTATTTCACTTTAGAATTTAAAGCTTCAACCTTAGCGTTGAGATCATGGTAGTTATGTTGCACTTCAGCAAATTTCTTTGCAACATCCATAGCACCAGCTGCTTGGCCTTGGAGAAGCTGTTGAAGCATACTTGTCAAGTCAGCAGGCGGTGCCTGAGGCGGAAAGCCAGGAGGACCTGTCATATTGGGTTGCTGCTGCTGATAGTTATTCTGATACTGCTGCTTAGGAGGAAAACCTGGATTCTGATTGTAAAGAACGAAGGGTTTGCTCTCCTACTGCGGCTGTTGTTGCGGAGGCTGTTGTTGCTGAGGGTAGACCTGATCTTGGGGATTGGCAACATTCGTGCTTCTGTAGGATAAATTGGGATTGGCCCTGTAGTTGTTGAATTGTTTGTTGTAGCCGCCCTGATTTTGCATATAGCAGATCTCCTCCGTGTGAGGAGCCTCCCCATCTGGAACTTGTAACAGCTCCTCTTCACAGACAAATTTTACTTGCTTCTGCTGCACCAACAAAAGCTTGTCCAATTTCTCATTAAGAGCTTTGATTTATTTTCTGGTCTTATCATCAGAGTTGGTGTTGCCTCGGACGGTCCTATCATAGTCTTCACTGTAATTCCCGTTAGATTGAGCTAAGTTCTCAACCATCTCCCAACCATCGTCAACATCCTTGTTCAGGAAGTTGCCATTGCTGGCAGTGTCAAGCATCATCCTGAACTTAGGCAAAACGCCTCTGTATAGAGTGTTGAGAAGAGATTCCTGGCTGAAACCGTGGTGAGGACATTTAGTAGTGGAGCTTTTGAACCGTTCTCAAGCTTCACTGAAGGTTTCACCATTTCTCTGAACAAAACTGGAGATGTCATTGCATAGTCTAGCAGTCCGCGAGTTGGAGAACCACTTGGTAAGGAAGGCCTTCTTGCACTCATCCCAGGTTGTTATGGAACCTTGAGGTAAAGTTTTTCCCCAGATGTGAGCTTTATCACCAAGTGAAAAAGGAAACAGTCTCAGTTTGAAGCTGTCTTCACTTACTCTATTAATCTTAGTCAGGCTGCAGAGCCTGTCAAACTCATCAAGATGGTCAAGGGGGTCCTCCATAGGTAGTCCATGGAACTTGTTGTTCTGGATCATTGTGATCAAGCTACTCTTTATCTCGAAATTGTTGTTTTGAATAGCGGGAGGGACGATCCCTTGACGATGAGTGTGAGTATTCGGAGCATCACCAGCGCCAATGTGACGTGGTTGGCGTGACTGATTGTTCTGCACACCTGGTGCAAGATGGTCCTGTTGGTTGTCCATACCAACGTGATCCTGTGTAGTTCTTCTGCTTTTGTGTCTCTGTGCTCCCCATGCAAGTGGTAGTAGTCTGTCAGTGTTGTCGCGAAAAAGCTGATTTTGTCTTGCTTTGGAACGAGTTAGCATGCACGTCCTGAAGCAATCAAATAGAGATCCAGCAAGTCAGTAACCAAAGAAAAACGAAAACGAACTTGATCTTAAAAGATCTGAAATCTCAAATGTAGCAAACAATCCCCAATTGGCAACGGTGCCAATTGATAATAAGCTTTTTCTTACTCAGGTCTCAATTCCCTTATGTTACCATTGTAGTACAAAGGGTATCAATCCAAATGGGGGAGTTCACTAGCAATCAAGATGCAATCAGAAGCAACTAAGTCAAGCTAACAGGAATTGTTGTTTTCTATCAACCTAAGTGAACAAAACAGGAAAGCAAAAAAGAACTAACAAGTGCAACCTAAAAGCAAGAGTAAGCTGAAATAGTAAGAAAGCAAGATGCGAAAGATAGAGCTCCTGGGGTAAGGTTTCGTTGATCTACAAGTCTTCCTAGTTTTAAATGATGTTCGATCAAAACTTCAAGCAAGGCGATCCCTAGACGAAAGATTCAACTATAGATCAACCCACTCTCGTGGTGAAGACCCCTCAAACCAAGTCACCTCCAAACCTAAATCTCTTTAGAGAAGCATAACTAGGCAGGCTTTAAGAAACAATCAATCAATGTCAATAAACACTCCAGACATCCAATCTCTTGTGCTGGTTATGTAAATCTCTAAAATAGTTGGTTCAGACATTTAAACAAACACCTCTCGGGTAGAAATGTCTCAGATCTAACTTCATATGATCAGGATGAAGCCAGGCATGAGAAACACTATTTCATAAGGGATTTCTATAATCTAAACATCAAACATCATAAAACACTAAGGAAAACTCATGGATCTCAATCCATCCTCAAGAACCCTAAGAAGACTACTCAGAAATCATGAACATCAAACTAAAAAACCCAGAAATCATAATAAACAACATCATAAGATAGATCAAAGCAAGATGAACAAGAATATCAAAACGAAAATTGCATAAACTTAAAAGAGTAAAGAAGATCTGGATTACAAAAGTAAAGTTTTCTAGGTTCTTAAAGAGGCAAAATACAGAAATTAAGATAAGAGATAAGATATCCTTAACCCTAAACATAAGGGTCTATTTATACTAAAAAGGGTAAAACCCTAACTTAAAAGTCAAAAGTCAATGCTTTAAGTCGGTTTAGGAGACTCTCATGGTTTACTCGACCATACAGATCGAGTGACCGACCGAGTAAGTTGCTCTCAATGCTTGGCCGAGTAAGTGATCCGTGTAGGTGAGGAAAGTCTGAGTAGAGGAAGGACGCAGGCCGAGTAGCGCATGCTCGGGCGCAGAGACCGAGTGACAGCAGCAAAGTCTAGGTTCTACTCGGTCGTAGGTCGAGTGAGTGCTCGAGTATGACGTTCCTTGGTGCTGGCAAAGTAAGAGCTTTCTGAGGCAGACCGAGTGAGAGTCACTCGGGTGTACAGACCGAGTAACACCAGTGAAACAGGCGATCCTTCATGGTGACAGTCGAGTGAGTAATCGAGTGACAGCTGCTCTAGGTACCTAAGATGACTCCAAAATGTAAATGTATGCAGAAACATGCAAGACAACTCTAAAACTCTCCTAAGTATGAAAGTATGCAAAACATGCTAAGAATGATGCAGAAACAATAAGTTAATAGAGAAGAAACAATGACAAATGAGTTAAAAGAGATGGTAAAATATGAACACATCAACACTTGACTTAGATAACTCTTAAATCAATTTGCTTGACTTTGGTTTCCAATTTCTTCAAGCTTATCCAACATTTTTTTTTTGTAATAACAGTGATAATTTATTTTGTTTCCTTTGCATGTAATCAAACAAATGAAACAAATTAGAGATAGACCAAGTTAATTTGTTTGTTTACATGATCAATCTCTTATTTGGTTTTTCCATATCTTAAATGGGACAAAGTTGCGAAGTTTACACTCGATCTCATTTGAATATTTGAATATTTACTCTAATGACGAAAACATTTGTAACTGTAATTATGAGCTTGACCAAACTTCATGATGCTTTGAAACATCTTTGTATGAAGATCAAAAGCGAGTAGCTTCAGATGATGTTCCAAGTATCTTTGGTTTTTTATGTAGTGGATGAAGCAATACATCACTCAATCTAAGTTTATTAGAGGATGGGCATAGTAAACTCGGAAATGAGACAACATATTTATGTATCTACAAGTGTTAGAGTCAAGAGTAAAAACCATGCACCTAGTAGATTTATTCACAGATTTGTTACCCCACTCGAAAAATCACGCTACCTTATATCTTGGAGTATCACATTATTCTCTTCCGATCCCTAGCAATATAAATTTCATATGCCCACCCACCTGTTACAATAAACAAAACCTTAACTTTATAAACATAATTACATCAAACTATCCAAAAGTATCTGAATTATCCGAAAAATTAGGAAATTTGTTTTACAAACTACATTTTAAATACTTGAAAGTAAACGAAATATCCAAATGTATGTAAAAAAGGTTAATAATTAGTTAGATTCGGGTTTTTTCGGGTACCCATACGAATCCTGGTTTGATCATATTCTTACGGTTATCCGAAATACCGACCTCTAAGACCTGTTCGAATATTTCATTGGATTCATATCGGATTTGTATCGGATATTTTGAGTGGAGTTTGGTTCGGATTTTTGGATTTGGGTATTTTGCCCAACCCTCTAAATATGAACACATTTATAGACTTTGAGGCTTCTACACCAGGAGGTCTCGGGTTCAAATCCCCGAGAAAGCAAGTTATACAGATTAATCGAGACAAGTTTACAAGGAAGTTTTTAGCGTGGTGCAACCAGAACCGTTTCATCGTGGTCGTGAATCCTAGTGGAGCAGGTAGCGTTGTCCGTTATAGAATTGTCCTAGTAGTAGTTCTCATAATTTGTATCAGTGTTAAAAAAAAAAGACTTTGAGGGTAGATATGTCATTTGAGTCGACTTGTTGCGAATAAAAATTGTCACGTGACCAAGCGCACACACATATTCTAACTCTCAACTCATGTATAAAAAGCCACTACATATCATTAAATGGGTTATTTTCTAAAATTTGTATTTTCTCCTCCCTTTCATCCTCTTTAGTCTCTCGTTTGCTTCGACTTCTTTGTCTCTTTTGTCTCTAGACTTCTCCGTTCTCAAACGATGAGTAAATCCTTTTTTTTTTTTTAAATTTCCATCAAATATCCCTTTGCCCTTTGTTTTAGAGAATCTTGTTGATAATGCCCCATCAGCGTGTTTTCCTTTCAACAAATATCCTTTTGTAAATAGGCTTTTGGAAAATGCCCATATGACCAGAAGTGGGCATGCGACATTGACGAAAATACCCTCACTAGGAGTTGCGCAGGAGTAAGTTTCGGTATGAAAAATCTGACAACATGGGATATTGTGTGGCAACGTAGGTATTAAAAGCGGGAGTAGGAAGTACAAACCATTAAATGTGGACATGATGAAAGGTTTAAATAAAATTAATTTGGGGGAAAATGGATTTAGTTTTAAAATTTATTAATTAAGTTGTTGAGATAAGATGAAGGCTTATACATATGTTTGAGATCTTTCTGAAGCAGACAAAATTCATTCTGGTGGACAAGTGTATAAAAGTTGTAGACAAAAATTTCGGTGGACCAGTGTAATAGATATCTTGGTAGACATTAGTTTAATGTCCACATGTGATATTTTGCGTTTATCAAAGAATACTCAGGGAAGAAGAAATGAAAAAGGTTTTTTGGTGGACAAGATACAGTTAAAGTACTATGAAATGTGTGGACATTGATTGTCTGCTGTCCACGAATTGCCAATATCAGTGTACGAGTATGCTTTGTCCTTGGCGGACATTATAAGTTGTCCACTGCCATTTAGTGTAGAGAAGTTTCTGTTGTCTCTGTAAACTGGTAAACAAAAAAAAGCAGTGGTAGACATAATTAATTTGTAATTATGACCTTAATTTGGTAGACATGTGTAGTTGAGTTGACATGTAATATGTAATATGACCATAATTAAATTCTTGCAATATTTCCAAATTGAGAAGATTTGAGACATGGTTTGTGGTGGACAAGATAGAGAAAATGTGTGAATTGTCCTTGGTGGACATTAATTGTCCTTGGCGGACATTATAAGTCAGAGGAAAGATGGACATTTAGTTTATAGAATCAGATATTATCTTTGCACCTGGTAGACAAATGATACTATAAATTGGTGGACAATAAATACAGTGGACAAAGCGTATAAGGTGGACATGAAAAAAGATGTATCTCTCAGAAGTGGCGGAAGAAGATGGATCTCTCGGCGCATCTCCTCTGTGTCAACAAAATATCCGGTGTTAAATCTTCAAAATATTAAAGATCAAAACTTTTATTATAAAGATTGAAGGACAAGCTGTTGGGTAAAAAGCATACCCATTTATGTCATTCGGTGATGGAGGAGGACGCAACGGTGGTAGAATCTCCAAGTGGACTAACGGATACACACAGGGGAGGCGTATATTGAAAGAGATTGCAGAAATTATGGTATCCGCCACGGCCAGTTCTTCTCCTGTCAATAGGCACTTCCTCTTGGCCTTGAGTGTTCTCGTCATCAATAGCCATTGTAGATCTATAGAAATCAGTGGACAAAACAAAGACAAATTTCAGAAACGAAACATGCAAATCTGTAGAAATTCAGATATTAACCTAATAGTAAAAGAGGAAATTAAACGAAACAATGCCTTCAGAAGATTCGCGGTTGTGGACAAAGGAAATAAGATGGGAGAAAAAATTGAGGCGTTTTACAAAGAGTGAAGAAATGGGGAGGAAAAGAAATAAGAAAACTAAAGGCGTTTGGGTTCTCTTGGCATAATTACTCTTGTTTACTTTCCTGAAAATTTAAAAAAATTTAAAAACTGAATATTACCAAGAAGAAAGATAAAGTCGCGCCGTTTAGTCAAATCGTGTCAGGGACATCGCAGAGACAGACACGCAGCTGGGTTGTAAGGGCAAAATGGACATTCTGCAGTACATAGAAGGGCATAACATAAAATGTTTCTCAACAAGGGCATTTCGTAAAATGAAAAGGTAGAAATGAGTAGTTTAGGTAAAATTCTCTTTGTTTTATGTTGATTTATTTTTCTTATTTTTCTGTAGACAAAATTGACTTAAGCACAATGAAGCAGTTTGAAACTCATTTGAGAGGTATTGAATTTTTTTTTTCATTCTTTCATTTTGTTTTCATTTGTTATTTCTCCTAAAAAAATTTTATGTAAAAAAAGCCTTTGATTTTGTCTATGTTTAGTGTTTTTTTTCGTTTTTTGTTTTTGTTTTTTTTTTTCTTTTATTTTGTTATGTAGAGATATCTTTCATAATAACAAAAGTTATGATCTTGAAGGTTGAAAAAGTTACATTTGAGACTAAAGGTGATAACCTTTTTTCGTTCTTAGTTAATCATTTATCTTTGTTCCTCTCTTCTATGATTTTTTTATTTATTTTGTTATTTTAATATTTTGATTATTGTAAAGAAAGCAACGAGTTTCATACTTTCATTTTGTTTCTCATTTGTTATTTCCCCTAATTTTTTATGTAAAGAAATCCTTTGATTTTGTATATGTTTAATGTATTTTATGTTTTTTTTTTATTTTTTTATTTATTTTGTTATGTAGAGAAATCTCTCATTATGACAAAAGCTATGGTTTTGAAAATTGAAAATGTTACATTTGAAGGTAAAGGTGAAAACTTTTTTTTCGTTTTCTGGTTCGTTATTTATCACACTATTCTCTTCTAAACTCTAGCAAAGTAAATTTTATATGCCCACCTCTTATAATAAACAAAACGGGAAAATCACATTTTTAACCTTCAAAGTATCACTGAGTAGCACTTTAAATCTTAAGAGAATTTCACTAACACTATAAACCACCAAAATGATTTTACTAACATTTTAAACCTTAAAAGTAGTTTTCATGTTTGCACCCCCACAAAAGATGACGGATTCGTCAGTGCAAAATAGTTAAATTATGTTAGTTTGATTTAAATACTTGTTTAATTAAATTTCAATTAATTTAATTTAATTTTTATTATTTATTATGATTAATAAAAAATTTTTTTTTTTAATCTTCTTCGTCTATTCACCGTCCAACCATTTGTGATTGGATAGTGAGCGGATCGAAGAAGATAAAGGTTTTTTAAAAATATTTTTCTCTTCTTTTTTTTTTATAAAAAAAACTAATTAAAAATTAAATTAAATCAATATTATTTAATTATTTCCTGTTGATGAATATTACGGTTTCGTCATCTTTTATGGCGGGACAAACATAAAAGTTAGTGTTTTAAGGTTTAAAGTGTTAGTAAAATCATTTTAAAGGTTTATAGTGTTAATGAAATTTTCTCGAGGTTTAAAGTGCTACTCACTGACACTTTCAAGGTTTAAAATGTGATTTTCCCTAAACAAAACCTTAACTTTAGTCTTTATAAATGTAGCCCTTTTAGTATTTTCTCTCTAGTCAAACTCACTTGGGTTTTCTCTCTAGCTCACTCACTCGTTTGTATTGTTGTTTGTTTCAGACACAAGAGACTATGAAGAAGAAGAAGAAGAAGAAGAGAGGGAGAGAAGAAAGACACAGGGGTTTACGAGTTCCCAAAGCCAAGGCGGCTTTGGTACGTCTCGGTGAGCAAACCTTGCTCACTAGGTTATATTCAGTGTTAAATCCGAGTTACAAGAAACCAGAGACAACCACACCAAGAAAGATTACAAGCCCAGAGATTAAGCCAAGATAAGTTCTTGCTCAAAACCCTAAAATCTCTCTAAGTTGCTCTGCTTGTTACTCACACTCTCCTACTTGTCTTTTTGCCACTCTGCTGATATTTATGCACCTCGTGATGACTCCTTTCCAGCTTGCATCACGCTCCTAGGCGTAACAAACTTTGTCCCTTGCAATTTCAGTGCAAGAACCCGTACACATGCGTAGAGACAAAAGCAGAGTAAAGACAGAGAAGGACTTAGCCGTTGCAGACTTTCAACAAATTGATCATGGGCCTGCGCAAGTCACTTAGGCCCATCTGCAAAGCTTCTGGCCTATACCGAAATTAGAAACTCCTTTGGCCCAACACGGAAATGGATCGACTTCTCACAATAAACAAACTTAATTATGAGAAGAAAAAAATTAGAGACTTCATAAGTACCGACAAAGATAAAAGAGGTGGGAGCATTTGGGAGTATGCGGTGGATAGTGGTGGCAAGATTGACAAGGTTAAATAGGCGAGTAAGGGTATAGAGATTAATCAAACTGTCGCAAGGCTCAGAGATTTTGTAACCATCGAACCGATTAAGAACCCTAATGGGTAAATATATATAGACAAGTATGATTCGAATGGTAGAAACCAACATGTTTTCTAGAGCGAGCTCATTGTATATATATTTTTTTTTTGCCGATAATATGATGATTCTCACTTGTCCTACTTGTAGAGATTTCTAATATTGATTCTATCGTTCTTCTCGGTTACATTGATGAGAGTAAAAACATAAAAAGTGCTTAGGAAAAGTTATCATTGACTCTAATGAGAATAAAGATATATGTTACATTTTCTTATATAGAAATAGAGATAACCTAAGTTTACTAAACCGGCGCTTGTAGCTCGGTTGGTAAAGGAGCCTCGGCTGAGGTGCCCGCCATCCCGAGTTCGAGTCCCGGCCACGCGGGGATTTACCTGGGCTTTCTCGCGCCCCCCAGACCGCCATGGGCCATAGAGTTGAGCATCCCTTCGGGGTTAGGAGGAGATAAGGCTAACCACGCCCGAATCCGCTCTCGACTAAAAGACCCCTGTCGGATAGTCAGATGGCCAAAGGCGGTCTGGACACTGGGTTAACAAAAAAAAAAAAAATTAAGATAAATATAAATGTGAACTATATACATTTACAATTAAATGTATATTTTCTAAATTATATATATTGACATTTATCAACAATCTTTTAGATTTTTCTTGATTTTTCTATAATCATATCTTCATTATTTTCATAATTTCGGTTAGTCATCTTGATTGTTCGATCTTAGCCTCGGTCGATCTCATTGATCTCCCAATATCCCTGACAACCTTATATGTAGTAACACTTATGTTAGACATGTCTTCAAAATAACAGCTCAAATTATCAACGATATTTATACTCGATCGTGGGATCAAAATGGCTATACCATTCCAATGTTAGATCTTTAACGAAGTTTATATCCGATCCTAAGCTCAAATCAATTATAACACCCGACCGTTAAATCATTTTTTTTTATATGAAGACCGTTAAATCATCGACGTTGATACTCCGTCATATGGTCATTTTTATATAATCTTAGTCAATCATCTCAACCGTTCAATCTTAGTTTCGGTCGATCTAATCGATCTTCCAAATACTCTTCATTCTCTGGATGCATTTTTCAATCTCACTACTGCCCATATATACTCTTCATCGGTCGATCTTATTACGGTTTTTCTTATTTTCCATATTACTCCCTCCGTTTTCGAATAGTTGTCGTTTTAGAGTTTTTTTTTGTTTTAAATTAGTTGTCGTTTTAAGGTAATAATGTAACTTATGCCAATAACTACCCAAATTACCCTCATTTTATTACACACAAATTATTTGTAAATAATTACTTGTCATTTTTATGAGATTAATATAGTCATTGTATACTTTTTCTTAATTTATTCAAATACAGTTAAAACGACAATTTTTCAAAAACAGAGGGGGTATATGATTCCGATAGTTGGAGATACGGCCCACATGGATAAAGCCCAGAGCCCAAAATGGAATAAAGACGAAAGAAATAAACCCAAACTTGCTTTCTTCTCTAAAATATCTTTTCTTCAGCATCAAATCCTTAACCTCTCTGCAAATTCACTCCCAAAGAAGAAAGAAGAAAACAAAAGATTCTTCCTTTTTATGGGCATTGCTTGTTTAATGCCAATTCCTGTATTGGGTTCTCTTCATGGTTGATTCTTCTCTTATTCAATCTCCATGGGAGCTCAAAAGAGCATCCACGCTGGTAGAGGTCATCACTCTTATCTCCTAAACCCATCTCTTCCCTCTCCTTCCGAAATCTGTGTTCTTGGATTAGCATAAATGTGATAATTAGCTTAAAATGGTATAATTCTGTAATTTGATTGTGGATTTAACCATAACCAGTGGAGGGCTTTTGATTTGTTTCCATGTTTCTTTTATAAGATATGATTCATTTCATATGTATAGTTATGATTATGTGTGTGTGTGTGGTAATTGATGAATTAGAATGTTGTAGACAAGATGATACATTGGTTTTTTTGTTATAAAGGAAACATTTTTCTAAGACTTTTGTAATGGAACTAACCATCATGTGGGATACATCTTGCTGTTGAATGTAATGAAAGGTTTAAGATCGGATTGGTTCGATATTTGGTTTCCGAGCAGCGGGATCGATTTTGATGTTCTTGTTTTGTTGATTGCAGCCAAGATTGATGTTAATGTCGATTTCACTCACAAGCTTTGTACTTCTTTAATGTTTCCTGCTTTCAGGTTTGCTCTCATCATCCATTCTTTAACTTTACTCACATTTTTAATCAATTCTCATGAAATTGTAACTTAAATTCAGTTTGTTGCTGTTTGCACAGGGATACTAGCAGTCCTCTTTCTCTAGTGATTGGCAGGCAAGTTTTGTGAATTAATGCTACAGCTTACAGTTCTAATATTGTTGGTATTCATATAATCTGCAGAACTTAAATGGTCATATCTTTCTTTTCGATTTAAGTGTTCATTTGGGTTTGTTTGTTGCAGTCTCTGTATCAAACATCCAAATTTGTTTGGAGGAAGCGAGAAGCTTGATGTGTCATGGGATAAAGGGTTGTATGATTCCAATGTACTAGTGGCATTTAGGAGACCTAGACCTGAATGGCGTCCGCAGCAGTGCTTCTTCATACAGGTTCCGAGAAATTAGGATCAATTTGTGGCTTGTTGTACTAATGATCTGTGAAACTATATTAGAAAGTAAATTTTCCAAATTTTGCTGTGTTAATACTTTCAAAATTTTCTAAATGTCACACAGCATTCTCTTTCACCCGAGATAGGAGTCCACGGCACCCCAGTTGACAATTTTTCTCGGTCAGGGAGTGGAGGTGTAAATCTGTCTAAATTGGCTGTTGGTTTAGACTTAAGTGAGCCAGCGAGTTCAAAGTGGAGCAGCACAACTAGCGTAAAGTTTGAGGTACCTGCGCATTACCTTCTTCAGACATTGTAGAACAATATTGTTGTTCTCTCTGCTGTTTTGCTTCGGGGTAAAAGAGTAATATTTTCCAATGATGCAGCATGTGCGTCCAGTTAACGATGAAGGACGCGCGATAACCAGAGATCTGGACGGATTTCCTATAACATGCAGGTGACATTAAATATCTCTTGCCTTAACTTGTTTCCTTAAGCTCTAGCATAAAACTGATATTTACATGGTGTAGAATTCATTGTTATGCAGTGGAAATACCCATGATAGTATGGTAGTTTTAAAGCAAGAATCCCGGTTTGCAAAGGCTAACGACAAAGGTCTTTCTCATGTAAGAAACTCTTCATTTCTTTTCATAGCCTAGGCAAACCGCATAGTCATTTTGCACTAGTTTCTTAACTCTTCTTTTCTCTCATACTGGTTTCTTGCTTTTTCAGTTTAGCATGCAAATAGAACAAGGTATTCCGGTTGTGTCCAAGTGGCTTATCTTCAACCGTTTCAAATTTGTCGCATCAAAAGGTGTCAGGTTGGGACCAGCTTTTCTCTTAGCAAGGTACTGACAGAATCTTACATACTCTGTCAACAACTACATGTAGAAGATGTTTTATAAAGATATCCTAGTTTTGTTGTGGTTCTTACCTCTTCTGTGACAGCTTGACAGGTGGTTCAATTGTAGGAGACATGGCACCTTATCAAGCATTTGCCATTGGTGGGCTAGGCAGTGTCCGGGGATATGGTGAGGGCGCTGTTGGATCCGGGCGGTCATGCCTTGTTGCTAATACAGAATTGGCTTTACCTCTGGTTCGTAAAGCTGGTGCCTGATTTGGTCTTCAGAACCATCAAATGTTTTTTCTGTTTTAAGCTTTAATTGAGCTTTGATTCCTTTTTTTTGTACAGAACGAGATGACAGAAGGGACCATCTTCTTGGACTGTGGAACGGACCTAGGCTCAAGCCGCCTTGTCCCCGGTAAGCTCACTTTTCCTGCTCCAATCCAAGAAGTAGTCGTTTGGACACAAATTTGATTAAGCTGGTGCGGAATTGGTTTCAGGAAACCCTTCACTGAGACAGGGGAAGCCGGGGTTTGGGTATGGATTCGGGTATGGATTACGATTCAAGTCTCCGCTAGGTCACCTTCAGGTTGACTATGCCATAAATGCTTTCAACCAGAAGACTCTTTACTTCGGTGTCACCAACCTTGCTTCATCAACATAGTCAAATAGAATCAAGCAATCAAGAACAGCACATATTCAATGTCTTGATTCACGGTTATAATTGTGTTTGAGGTGTGATCAGAAACGCCAAAATCGGCCAGAGTAAGTGTTTGTTCATAGGGAATCATGTAATATCACAGAACTATAAAGTTAAGCGTTTTGGTATATATGCAGCTGCCAGAGTTTTGTCTGAAAGCTGAAGGTTTCATAGAGAACGAGAACACATTTGATTTGATAGAGTTGCGAATTATACGTCTATTGCTTTTACATTTCTGAATTGAGCTTAACCATTTGGTATGACTGTAAAAGCTGAACCAAAATCTAAACCGAGACCAGTTTAAATGTCAATCCCTAGTAACTCTAAAAGGCAATGGCCTACAAAAACAGTAGTTAAATCAAAGATTTGCCCAGAATAAGGACATTCTGGTTCCTACCATAATCATTTCCGCAATATCGTGTTACATTTCATAAACCATTAGAGAGAGTCACCAAAGAAATTAACTTACGTGATACAAACAAACAAACAAGAGTTAAAGAAGCTCAGAAGAAACTGTTGAACTGACTAGTAAGGGAGCTCTTGAGGTTTGAATACAGACCGTAAAGCGAATACTGCTTAAGATTCTCGACTTCATACCACGAGTTGAGTACCGCCAAGTGTTTATCAGTACCGGAAAACGCTAGCTGAATCCCGAGACTGCAATCCACTGAACCTCCTCGCCCTTTACAGCTCGGTGTTCTTATAGCACAATCTTGCCTATTGAGACACACAAAATTTTGATTCCCCTTGCACGACGCACACCCGTCTCTCTTCCAATACAGGTTTTGAAGCCTACCTTTCTGAAACTCCATCACCTTAAAATACATAACAACACCATAAATTAAGAACTCTATATAAAATCAGATTCTCAGTCAAGGGATCAAGGCATGATATACAAAAAAGCTTTTACCAAAGTAAAACTGGTCACAATGAAAGTGCTATTAGCAATAAAAGCCGGTGGTGACCTCGCCGCATATTTCCGACCCGCAAATGCCACCATATATCCACCATAGTTGTCCTAAAGAGATTACACATCCACAAAATTAACCATTAATTAGTATCCATGTCTAATCATAAATATGCAAAATTTCATTCTGCAATCGAGCAAAAGAAACATACACTTCACCAAACCAATTTTTCCAAATTTTGGACATCACTAACCATTTCAAGTACACTTGTAAGCACAATTGTATAAATGACACTAAATGATATGGTTAATTTGTGGTTACGTAAAACCAAATCTGATACATTTTTTTTTCTATACAACCTAATAGTTACTATTAATATACAGACATGAAACATTCTAATAAGTCTAATCAGGAAAGGTCAACGTTCAATCTTTCAAGAAACCAAAGTCAACAAAATCCACATTTTTCCTAAATCTAAACTCAAACACAAATTAATTTCTTAATCTAATTAACTAAAACTAATTTCAATTTATTAAAATAAACAAAAAAAATTGACCAGATTATGACTAATTCAGATTTTTTTTTTTTTTTTAATTACCGGAAAAAACGCAGAGGTGTTGATAGAGAGGAGAGAGATCTCATCGATCTTAGGACGGAAGACAGAGAGCTGTGAATTCATGGCGGCGAGAGTAAGACGACGGTCACAAGGAGAGAGAAGAATCGTTTGGTTAAAGAAGAAAGAAGGACGAGAAGAGAATGCGATTCCGAATGTGAATCCATCGGATCTTTGGATTCTGGTATCGGAACAAGGAGAATAGACATTGTTTGTGTTTACTCCTCCGCCGTCTCCGCCTAAGGCTACGGTTTTGTGGATTGTTAGAATCACGACGGAGAAGACGAAGAGGAGTGTTAGGGTTTTTGAAGAGTACATTTTTTTTTTTTTGAAATTACGGTTTTGGGAGAGAGTGTGAGTGTGTGTGAATGACTGAGTTTGTGGCTTTTCTTCACGTTTGGCTTTCGTCGTTTTTAATCAGAGTTTTTGAATTGGAAAATTCCAAAAGTTATTTATTTTTCTTAAGGAAAAAATATATTATCTTTTCGTTTAAAGGTTCTTTCATACATGTGAGTGATGGACACACGGATATTCGGTTTTGTTTTGTTACGGTTCTTTTGATTTTCGGTTCTTTTGGTTTTCGGATTTAAAATTGGAAAATTGGTTCAGTTCCGGTTTAATTACTATTTGGGTATTATTTTCGGGTATTTGTTTGGATATGTTTAGTTTTTTTGAGTATTTTGAAAAAGTTTTATAGATATTTTTTTTTGTATTTCAGATATTTTTGGTTATTCGGTGTAAAAATAACTAAGATTTTTAGATATATAATTGTATTTCGGATATTTTCGGATACTCAAAATAT
The DNA here is from genome assembly GCA_011420285.2 of Erysimum cheiranthoides. NCBI lineage: Eukaryota > Viridiplantae > Streptophyta > Magnoliopsida > Brassicales > Brassicaceae > Erysimum > Erysimum cheiranthoides. The sequence continues at coordinate 7,567,816 of CM022183.2, read as the reverse complement.
TGCAGTTTAGTTTTCAGTGATTTTGGTTCTGAATTTTACGATTCATTCAAATATTTTAAAATTTTGGTTCGGTTTCGGTTTGATTTTTTCCAGTTCGATTAATTTTTCCAGTACTGATATAGTGTATACTTTTTAAAAATTTACTGAATTAAATAACTCTTTTAATAATACTGTAAAACAAAAATAAGGATGTGACTTGTGATAGTTTAAGACTTTAAAGAATCATGCTGATACAGACATTGAGTTAACTTAGATGGTGGATAAATAAATACAACTTCAATAAGAGAAAGAATGTTGGCGGTGTCTGGCGAGGCCGATTCTTTGTATGTGTATAATTGTCACCATCTTCTTGTCCTAATGGTTCAGATCCGAACTAGTGTTGCGGTCAGAGGATAGATCTGGCTTTTCATCTTCATCTTGATAAACTTTTGTATGGACTTCATATAACCACTGCTAATACTTGGATGGATCAGTAAATCCTACTCATAACATTTTAAAATCTCAGTTGAAGCGGCTTATGATAGCTTCGAAATGATATTTTGCATTGATGATCTCCACATTGTTTTATCTCTTTGGTTTTGCTGCTAGAAATCAATCACGCTCATCTTCATTTCTAGATCCTCTATTTTTCAAAGTATCGAAATCTTTTTTTGAGGTCGTATTTCACGTTGTCAAGCTTCGCGCTAGTCGCTTTCAGATTTAATTTCCTTTTGAGTGTCAAGGAATTGTTGTGTGGAATCCTTGATCTTGTTGTCAACATAAGTGTGAGATGCATATGAGATAGAGTAGTATACTCCATAAGTGTTGTAGCATTGTTGTTCTACTAGAAAGGAGCCAGTACTCTCTGAGTTTCATAATTTCGCGTTGATTAAATTTTGATTCATGAAACATTTTCGGTATTATGTTTTTAGCATGGAGTTCGATCGATCCATAGGGGGATTGGTCGATCTATTTAACAGCTGGAACGAATCAGAACATGTGTTTCTCGAGTTTCTAAAGCGATATCGATGGATCTTGGCATGAGATCGATCGAACTTGAGAGGGGACCGATTGATCTTTGTGTTTTGAGATCGGGTTATTGACATTGGCTACTTGGTTCCAGCGGATAGTCGAGATGGTTGATGGACGTCCCTCTGAACATGATGGTTGGTGATGATAGAATGATGAGAGATATTGGAAGAATTGTGTTATTGCTCTCATAATCATAAGCTTTAGGTTACATATGTTTATATAGTAAAACGGTTTTCTTATCTAAGATAGAACTAAATCTTTACATATCCCATAATAAATATTAAAATATCTTCACATTAACTTGTGGATCTTCTAGATCCTTCTACAGGTGATGGGTAAATCCAAAGCTAGCGTCTAGCGACTTTACAAAACTATTTTTCATTCAAATAAATTCTGTTTTTAATAATTTAATACACTACTATGTATTGCTAGCGACAACAATTCCATGTATTCAATAACCGGTCATTCCAATAAATATCTTTACCATAATATCCAAAAAAAAAAAATTAAAATGGTAAAACTGAACATAAGCCACAACAAAAGTCAGAACAAAAATCTGGGAAAAAAAAAAAAAAAAAAAAGTCAGAACAAAAACCTTTTGAAGTTGAAGTCACACACACACAACAACAAACGGGGAAAACAAGATAAGTTAAGTTTCTTTCTCTACCTTTCAACTGTTATCGTTTTGTTAAAAAGTTAAAAGTTCCTTAATTCATGTTGAGAACACTAATATTAACTAGTAAGTTCCATAATTTTGTTATTACCTTGCTTGTACAAAAACATTATTTTTTTTTCAATATTTTATCATATATAAAACAAAATACAAAAATTGTCAAAATTAAACAAACAAAAAAATCAATATATTATTCATTGCAATAACATCTTCAATTTTTTTTTTTTTAAAACACTACCCCATTAAATAATGTTGAGAACACTAATAATAACTACGTAAGTTCTATAATTTTGTTATTATTTTACTTCTACAAAAAATTATTTTCTCAATATTTTATTATATAAAACAAAAAAGAATGTCAAAAATAACAAAAAATTCCATATACATCTTCAATATACATTTTTTGATATTTTCCCATACCCCATATAATAAGATTGAGAACACTAATAATAACTACGTAAGTTCTATAATTTTTTTTTTGTTTTTTTTTTTTTTGATAACTAATTTCTATAATTTTGTTATTGTGTTGCTTGTACAAAACATTATTTTCTCAATATTTTATCATATAAAACAAAAAAATGTCAAAAATAAACAACAAAAAAATCCATATACATCTTTTTCCTACCCAATAAAATAATTTTCCTTTTCTACGGATCAAAAATAACAATTTTGTTCACATATGAGCTTTTTTCTTAATGGAAAAGAAATATAAATAAAAACACTTTTTAAACCAAAAAAAAAAGGAAAAAAAGAAAGTAATAAAACATTCTAGAGAGTTCGATCCACTCCCACAAAACCTCGAACAAAAGCAAACACAATTGGCCTTCTCCTTCACAAAGACTCTCTCTTTCTCTTCTTCTTCATCTTCTTCGTCTTCTCCTTTGTTCCGCCATCGAAAAGAGAGATACTTTTCTCTCTTTCCCTCTCTTTAATTTCTAGGGTTTTCGTTAAAACGACGAAAAGATGTTTGGGCGAGGACCCTCGAAGAAGAGCGATAACACTAAGTTCTATGAGATCTTAGGTGTTCCTAAAACCGCATCACCTGAAGATCTTAAGAAAGCTTACAAGAAAGCTGCTATTAAGAATCATCCTGATAAGGGTGGAGATCCTGAGAAGGTTATAAATTTCTTTAGATCTCTTTTTCTTTATCTCTTAGATTCTTTGAAATTCGATCTAGGCTTAAAAGTTTGATTGTGATTTTTTCCAATTGATTTAGGTCTTTTGAGGTTTCTTAATCTCCAATTTTGATCCGATCTGAAAAAAGTTCGATTCTTGGGTTAGTAAAGTTAGGGACTTTTTATGTGGGCTAAGACCATAATTGAGGTTTGATTGTACTTAATTGAGATATTTTGGTAGAAAGTTATAAGCTTTTGTGGATGTGATTAGTTACAGATTTTCAAGATTTAGATGTTTTGTTTAAGCTTCTAGATTGAGGTTTATTGACAATTGAGAGGTTAAAGTTAGTTTCTTTGTTTAGTTTATGTGTAGATTGTAAATTTGATTGGAATATATAATTTATATGCAGTTCAAAGAGTTAGCTCAAGCTTATGAAGTGCTTAGTGACCCGGAGAAGCGTGAGATTTATGACCAGTATGGTGAGGATGCACTCAAGGAAGGAATGGGTGTGGATGGAAGAGGACATGATCCATTTGATATTTTCTCATCCTTCTTTGGTGGGTAGTCTTGGATGTTGTTTACTCTATGGTATCAGAATTGCGAATTTTTGTTTTGATTGATTTGAATATTCTTTTTTGTCTTTGAATAGGTCCTGGTCCTAGCCGGGCAAGGAGGCAGAGGCGTGGTGAAGATGTTGTTCATCCTTTGAAGGTTTCTCTTGAGGATGTGTATCTTGGAACAATGAAGAAGCTTTCACTCTCTAGGAATACTCTCTGCTCAAAGTGTAACGGGTTCGTACATTCTACTTTGTTCTTTCGCAATTCTAGTTTTATCGATAAAAATGCCGACTTTTTTGGATCCTGGATGATGAAAAGGTTCTGAATTTGTGACTTTTTTGTTTATTATTGCAGAAAGGGATCGAAATCTGGAGCCTCTTTGAAATGTGGTGGGTGTCAAGGTACAGGTATGAAGGTGACAATTAGGCAGCTTGGACCTGGAATGATCCAGCAGATGCAGCATGCTTGTAATGAATGCAAGGGCACTGGTGAGACCATCAACGATCGGGACAGGTGTCCACAATGCAAAGGAGATAAGGTGATTCCTGAGAAGAAGGTGCTTGAAGTGAATGTGGAGAAGGGAATGTTACACAATCAGAAGATCACATTCGAAGGACAAGCTGATGAAGCGGTCTCTACCCTCACGCATTTACTCCTGCTTTGACTACTATGTTTTTTTCTTTCTCGTGACTAACCTTTTTTGTTTATGTTTTTGCGTTGGAGCAGCCTGACACTGTCACTGGAGATATAGTATTTGTTCTTCAGCAGAAAGAGCATCCGAAGTTCAAGAGAAAGGGAGAAGACCTCTTTGTGGAGCACACAATTTCTTTAACCGAAGCTCTATGTGGCTTCCAATTTGTTCTGACTCACTTGGATGGCAGAAATCTTCTCATTAAATCTAATCCCGGGGAGGTCGTAAAACCTGGTACGTATTCAGATGCATCGTAATACTTTGATTTTACAGTTATCTGTCTCTGATTGAAACATGATCACTTACTCTTGATGTGTTTGATAGATTCATACAAGGCAATAAGCGATGAAGGAATGCCAATATACCAGAGGCCATTCATGAAGGGTAAGCTCTACATCCACTTCACAGTGGAGTTCCCAGACTCACTGAGCCCTGATCAGACCAAAGCACTGGAAGCTGTTCTACCTAAACCCTCATCGGCTCAATTGAGCGACATGGAGATAGACGAATGCGAGGAGACTACACTCCACGATGTCAACATTGAAGATGAGATGAGGAGGAAGGCACAAGCTCAAAGAGAGGCTTATGATGATGACGACGACGATGATGACCATCCTGGTGGTGCTCAAAGGGTGCAATGTGCCCAGCAGTAAGTAACCAACCCCCTTAGAGAGAGACTTTACCCACATGGGTTTGGCTCCAACCATTTGTCTCTTTTTCATTCTAAGTGTATTGGATGGAGTCTTTATGGAGTTTGGTACGGTTTAAGAATTTGCCCACTTCTGTGGAACACCAACTTGTTTTCTCTTTTTTCTGACTCTTAAATTTAAGGCCGTATTACAATTTTGTGTTTTCTTGATGATTAAATTTGTAGTAATTTAATATGTCTAAGAACATAAATACTATGTGTTTTTCTATATAGCTGCGGATTTTTAAGTTTGTTGATACTCTGTTAATACTATGCTATGTTGTCTTAAGATGGTCATCATATTAAAGTCAAAACTCATCGGCTAAATTTTCTGACCGAGTCTACGATGACGTGTGTACACCACGCCCGCCAAATTGTGAATTTGTCTCTTTGTTAAATGGGCTGGGCTTATGTACCTTTAAAACCCAAATAAAACCTTAGCCCGACAGAGAAAATCAGTTATCCAAACCCGAACCGAAATAGAGGAATGTCCAAATAAAACCCGACCTGGGTTCGTGAACAATTCTGAGTCAACATGAGTATCTAAAATCTAGTAGTGATGTGGTGGCTTGGTTAATGCCACGTCATCTCATTCGTCGTCACACCCTTTTTCATGTAATTTAAAACGAGTAGAGAAAGCAAACATCAAACGCTCATGCTAGGCCTGCAATTATTATCCGTACCGAAAATTTTGAACCAAATTGAACCGGGTTTTGGTTATTTTAGTTAAATCAGTTACAATAAGTGAACCGATCAGAATGATTTTTATATGAGTTTGGTTCTTGGGTCGGTTCGGTTTGATTTATTGAATCGAACTGTTATCTGATTTTCTTTTTCTTTTTATTTTCTCTGAACCAAAATGAAATGGAATTATACCAAAAAATAGAAATTCCTCAAAAATCAGGAACCGAACCAAATTTAATATTTGTATGGATTGCAAGTATGTAACCAAACCGAAATATCTGATAACCAAACCGGTTAACCAAAATACTTCAGTAAAAAATGAAAATTTTCTTAACCAAAAAAATTGAACCGTTTGACCCGTCGAAGGCCTACCTGTTGCTATGGTGCTGGAAGCAGCGAGCTACGTGATGAGTGAGCCACGTGGCTAAGACTCTTCGGCTCGCGTGCACCTAAACCATCTAACAAATTAAATACTAAAATTTAATTTCTCAAAAAAGTCAAAAGTCAAAACAACTAAATTAAAAAACAATTTCTCTGTCAAAAAAATCAAGAACCGTTGGATTGTTCGGCGTATTATAAACCGTTGGATTCCATTTCATTGTCTCGAAAACTACCCAAAACTCTTTCTTCTCCACCAAAAGTATTCTCCAATTCATTCTCTTTCATCAACAATCACTCATCAATGGCGATTTCTCAAGCTCAACCTCTGCTTCTTCTCCTCTTATCACTCTTCTTCTTACCTGCTTTGCACGCAACTTCTTTCACTTACTGCGGTTTGTTCCTAACCTCCCTTCTTCTTCTCCTATCAGATTAGGGTCTTTATTTTGGATCGGGTCTATTTTTGGATCGTGCTTCGATTTAACACTAATTGCTGCTTTTAATTTGAGAGTAAAATTGGTCTGATCAATTCAAGAAAACGTTTTTGTGTTTTTCAAGAAAATTATCTAATCTGTTTAAGTTCTTGAAATATGTTCTTTACTGTTGAGATTATCAATTTTGTGAAGGTATAGTCTTGAAATTGAAATTAATCAAGGTGGGAACTAAGTAGGCTTGGGCGTAAAGGAATTAAGATCGGTTTCGTTTCTTTCTGTTTTAGAGTCTAGGATCCATACAAGTACTTAAAAATTTTGCTCGGTTCGGGTTGGATCCAGGTTTTTTTGGTTCTGTAGTTTAGAATCCATTCAGGTATGTTCAAGTATTTTGGTAGTTTTAGATTATTTTTTTCTGGATATTTTTTTGGTATTTTGAGTATTTTTGGTTATTCGGTCTAAAAATAACTAATATTTTTTTAGGTATATAATTGTATTCTCAGTATGCATTTTTCAGGTACTTGAAATATTTTGTATTGGTACCATTTCGGTTCCGGTTCTTTTGGTTATTGAGTTTATGCTCTATTCGAGTATTTAGAATTTTGGTTCGGTTTTGGTTTGGTTGTTTTCGTTTCGGTTCATTTGCCCAGGACTAGTCATGAACTGGATTTTGCTTTGAAGTTCTCAACCTGAACCTTAATATTAAAAATTCTTGGAACTTTTGTAGATAAGAGGCTAGATCCTGTTAAGGTCAAAGGTGTGGAGATCTCTCCCAACCCTGTTGTGAGTGGTAAAGAGGCAACATTTAAGATTTCTGGTTCTACTGGTAAATTCCATTCTTGCGATCTTTCGAGCTACTTTATTATTGGAATATTTAGAACATTACTTTTGAGTTTTAACATTTCTTGATAAAAATCTTGTGTGCTGGTGTGAATAGGTGAAGACATCTCTGGAGGAAAAGTAGAGATCAGCGTTTCATACTTTGGGTTTCATGTCCATACCGAAACAAAAGACCTCTGCGATGAGACGGCCTGTCCTGTTGCACCAGGCAACTTTGTGCTTTCTCATTCTCAAAAACTCCCTTCAATTACACCACCTGTAAGATTTTCTTAACACTCTTTGCATAGATACACCGAGAAATCGATATGCGAAAATTATGTTTTGAACCTGTATATGACATGTTGGTAAATAATGTTCATTAACAATGGTTTGAGATTTACTTCCTTTCCCACACATTTTTCATTTGGTAATCTTCAAATTCATTCATCCTCTTACAGAGAGAGGCCTCTCTGTTCTAACAATAACCATATGTCTCTTTGAAATAGGGCACTTACACGCTAAAGATGACGATAAACGACAAGAATGGTGGACGACTAACCTGCATCAGCTTCAAATTCAAGATCAGTTGGAGTTCCACGGTCTTTGCTAGTTAAGTTTTATGGTGTAATTATGTTGCGTCTTTGTGAATCTCCCTCGTTTACCTTTGTGGTGTCCCAAATAAAGAATGCTCTTTTGAGACTTAAGTTGATCTACATGTAACAAAGAGTCACAGACCAATCTATCTACTCTCACAAATTAGATTACAAAGAGTGACATACCAAATAAATAATGCTCTTTTGTGGGTTTTTTTTGGTTTTCCTTTTCTGACAATTCCCCTTCCCCCAAATAAAAACCCTAACGAGAGCAGAACCATATAAACAACCTATAGTTGACCGAGCAGGGGACAAAAAAAACAAAATAACTCAAAATTGAACCACCAAATAGGTAACGTGGAGAAGAAGTTGCTGATCGTTTAGGTGTTTGTATATCGCTTTATTTTGTCTCAGTTTGATGAGTGATTTTTCTATCCATCTCCTTTAGGGGTTTTAGGGTTTAAATTGAACCTTAAAAGCTTTGACCTTTAAGCTTGTATACTCTCTTTTTTCTTATTCATGTTTCAGGAGCCACTAGGGATGGGGTCTATCTCTATGGATTGTCTTCCAGATGATCTTCTTATCCAAATCTTGTCGTTACTTCCTACAAAACAAGCTGTTAGAACCTCTATTTTCTCTCCAAGAGGTGGAGGACTCTGTTTGCTTTCTGTCATAATCTTGACTTTGACGATCTCATCTTCTGGTACCGCCGAAATATGCGGAAGAGTTTCAATGATTTTGCGGACAGTTCATTGGCTTTCCAAGGCTATAAACGTATAAAGAAGTTCTCAATTAAACTTATTGGAACATATGAAGACGAAGATGAACATGACGTTAACCGCTGGATATGTAATGCCCTGGAACACGGCGTCCCTGAGCTTCATCTACGCATAACATCTATATTGTGGTGTTATTTACCAGCCAAAATCTTCACCAGCACAACACTGGTTAATCTATCATTGGGAACAGGCATACACATCACAAGTTTTCCTTCGGATACATCTCTCCCAACACTAAAGATTATGTTCCTTGATTCAATCTGGTTTGATGGTGAACACTTAGCTGATTTGTTTCTCGCTGCTTGCCCTGCACTTGAGGATTTAACCATACATTACCCGAAGTTTTATCCAAAATATTCATTCGTCATATCCGGCAAAACCATTAAGAAACTCTCAGTTACTTATAAGCCCTGTAATTATCCTTTTGATAAATCTTGGATTATTTCACTTGAAACACCGAGTGTGAATTTCCACGTTGTCAATTGGATTCACTTGCCAAAGCTACATTGGATCTTCGTTTCTTCAGAGATGAAGAAGAGCGCCACAAGCAAAATGACGCGGATGTGTCAAATCTCATCAGTGGGATACGCAACGTCAAGACCCTTCACTTGACTTCTTCTGCAGTCGAGGTCAGTTTCAATGTATAGTCTCATTATTTTTTGGTCAAAAACAGGAAAACATTCTTTGTGTCTGTGTGTTTCAGGTGATTTCGGTATGCTGCAAAGGTGGACTACCGGTGTTCAACAACCTCATTGATTTAGTTTTTTCGAGTAATAAAAGACGATGTTGGAGAGTGTTTCTGCCACTTCTGCTAGAGCGTTCTCCAAACCTAAAAACTCTGGTTCTCTCGGTATGAAGCAAACCATTATCAAATCTGAGTGTATATGTATAACTGTGGCATGAATTTTTAAAGTAGTCTCTCCTCTTGATGCTTCAGGATCTGCATCGTTACATAGTTGGACTACGAGATTGGTTTGTAGGGTTTGTAGGGATTCAAATTCCCCCGAATAACCAAATAAAGATGCTGCGTATCATGGAGTACCAAGGAAGTGCACGAGAGCTGAAACACATTAGCCATTTCTTACTGAAAATGAAGTGTCTTGAAGTTGTGAAAGTCTACGTTGCACCTACAATGGGTGACCCCAAAAAGATGCGACTCACAAAAGATTTGTTGAAGCTTCCCAGAGCGTCATCCAATCTCAAGATGCAAGTCATGTAATCGTACAGTAACGTTTTTTGTTTTATTGAAATGACTAGTAAATCTCTCTTTCCCTCTCTCTCCATCGATCTTCATGTATGTGTGTCCTTGGGTTTTGACCAAAGTTGGCTCTATCGTCCAATTTTGGTATCTCATAGTTTTCAGCTTTTTGCAAATTCCTCACTCACTTGCCATCTCGTTCACTCTTTTTCCGGGAGACAAGTGACGAAGTAAACCTCAAGAAACCTCGTGGCTTCTTGAACTAAACCCAAAAGACATTCTATATCTTCTTCAATCTTGCCTGATATGCTGTAGTTCTCATTCTCCAATGTCTTCAACGCATTTTCTACTCTCTCGATCAATGGTTTGAGATTACTTCCTTCTGGTTTGATGACTGGAGTGCGATGGGCAGCCTTAATGACACTTTTGGGTAATCGAGCTAAAGTTTCATTGATCTAGGCATCTCCTCTTCTGCAACAGTGGCTGACGCTGTGTACTCAACCATAGGCGCAGACCGCATCGGGTGGAAATACTCAATCGTATAGACAAATTAAGAGTGACATAGCTCTATGGAGATATAAAGAGTGCAACTTCAAACCAAGATTCTCTTCTCAGGAGACCTGGTACCAAGTGCATAAAGTGTCGCCAACGAAGACATGGCACAAAGGGGTGTGGTTCTCTAACGCCACGCCCAAATACTCGTTTCTGGCTGGCTTGCTACACACAACAGACTGGCCACTGGAGACAGATTGAGTATTTGGAATACGGCTACGGACTCATGGAGACACGGGATCACCTTTTTTTCTCCTGTAGCTACTCGGCTCAAGTCTGAGAGGTGCTCAGTGGAGGAATTTTTTAACAACGATACACCAACAGGTTCTGTGATATCCTCTCATTACTCTCAGAGGTCAGAGTCCACGTACAGAAGCACTCCACGGTTTCTGCTGAGATACGCTCTTCAAGTGTGTCGATCCACATAATCTGGACCAAACGAAATCGATGAAGACATGGAGAATTGCCTACTGCTCCGCCTCTACTCATCAATGTAGACAATGCGACCCGAAATCTCTCAAGAACTCTAAGAAATTGAACACTCCGAAGCTCACAATCAACTCGCAAACTCTCTGGAACAAATCTCGCAAGAACACGAATGAAGAAACGAAACGAAAACAACACCGAGATTGTTTACCCAGTTCGATCAAGCCGGTGTGGCAAGATCTACGTCTGGGGCCAGACTAGGTCCAGCAATCCACTATCAAATCTGAGTACAAGCTCTAGAGAGCTCCAAGATTACAGAGATGAAAAATCGAAGAAGAAGATACAATAAGAGAGAGAGAGAGATACAAAAATATAAGGCTGTATAGCCCTGGGCATTCGGGTAACCCGATCGGGTTCGGGTAAAACCCGATCGGGTTCGGGTAAAACTCGATCGGGTTCGGGTAATCGGGTTTATGAGTAAAAGACCCGATAGGGTAAATAAAAAAATCGGTTCGGGTCCGGTTCGGATTCTTGTCGTGTTCGGGTCGGTTCGGGTCCTAAATCTAAAACCCTGATAAAACCCGAAACAAATCAAACCAAGGCTAGGGCTTCATATGTCGAAGGCTAGAGCTAGATCGGGTGAGATTAGAGGTTGAGATAATGGCATGAGTTCTTCTGGTGATGGAAGCTCTTCTCCCCATCTTGCGAACCAGTCTGATTCGTCTTCTCTCATTATCTTCAAAAACAGAGCTCAATCTTAAAAAAAAATAACTGTTGATTTCAAAAACCCATAAACATTGAAGATTAGATCACATATAAAGAAGTGATTTTCAACTGAGATGAGAGAATAATCAAATTCGATCTGGGGAGAATCAACAAAGTGAGAAAAATTAACAGAGAGAGAATAAAAAGGTTCGATTTTTATCAGTCTCTGAGGCTTGAAGAAGAAGGAAAGAAGAGAGAAAGAAACGGAGATGAATCAGGATACTGAATCGACACCCAATCTCAACAAAATCCCTAAATCCCTAAATTGGTGGCGTCTAACTCTAAGTCTCTAAGCTTATAAGGACATAAGGTATTAAGGTGTATAAACATATTTCGGATTTTCGGGTATACCCGACGGGTATAGGGTAAAACCCGAAACCGAAACCGAACCCGCGGGTAGACATATATAGAACCCGATAGGGTAAAAAGCATAGAACCGAATCCGATCCGAACCGGGTTTTTCGGGTCGGTTCGGGTTCGGGTCCTCGGGTCCGGTTTTTTTGCCCAGGGCTACTGTATATTGTTGTAACAGATCTGTCAAAACGACACCGTTGCAACTAACTCTTCTCTTCTCTTCAACGAGCTAAACCAGCTCATAACCGGTTCCCAATTCAACACTTAACCGAGTCGACTTCAGCTCCACATTGAACCAGGAATTGGATCACATATCCAACAATCTCCACCTTGATCCTATTCCCATCAAACATAGTGAATTGCAACATTGGACGGTACCTCTGGCTGTGACTGATATGCCTCAGTCCATTTTGATCAGCTTCAGGACTTCTAAAGCTGAGTCAAACTTACCTACTGGTATGCACTTGGTTAATGCATCAGCAGGATTCTTTGAAGTGTGAATCTTAAGCACCTCCACCTCTCCGGATGCAACAACATCTCTAATGAAGTGAAACTTTAGCCTGAAATGTTTAGTCTTGCCATGATATGTGCTGTGTTCTTAGACAAGCAAATTGCAGACTGCGAATCACACCAAATTGTCACCTTCTCTTGTTCAAATCCCATGTCACCTAGCAAGCCTTTAATCCATATTGCTTCTTTAGCAGCTTCTGTCAAAGAAATATACTCAGCCTCAGTAGTAGATAATGCAACCACAGGTTGCAAAGTTGACTTCCAACTAAATTTCCACCAACACTGAAAATATATCCACTGATTGACCTTCCTTTGTCTAGATCTGCTCCATGGTCAGCATCACAGTAACCAACAACTTTGAATTCCTTCTCCTTAGTGAACACCAAATCCAAATCTTTTGATCCTTTGATGTATCTCAAAATCCACTTGACTGCTTCCCAATGTATGTCACTAGGCCTGCTCATGTATTGGCTGACTAATCCAATGGCATAGGCCAAATCCGGTCTGGTGCCTAACATTGCATACATTATGCTGCCAACCGCACTAGAGTAGGGAACCTTCTCAGTATCCACACATTCGTCATCATTACTAACTGCAGCAAGCTTAAAATGAGAGCCTATAGGAGTCTTTGTAGACTTAGCTTCTGACATGTTAAACCTCTGAACAATTTTCTTAAGGTAGTTAGTCTGAGACATGGCTAACACACCAGCCTTCCTATCTCTCTTGATATAAATGCCAAGTATTCTACTAGCTGGCCCTAAATCCTTCATCTCAAATTCCATACTTAGCTGTTCCTTAATCCTGACCATTTCTAGCTTACTCTTGCATGCTATCAGCATATCATCAACATAAAGCAGCAAATAAGCAAGGTCATTTTTTGTTACCTGTTTGACATAGACGCATGCATCATAATCACTCCTTTTGAACCTGTGATCACTCATAAACCTGTCAAACCTCTTGTTCCACTGCCTTGGACTTTGTTTTAGCCCATACAATGATTTCTTCAGTAGGCAGACTTTGCCTTCATTTCCTTTAGTCACAAACCCCTCAGGCTGTTCCATATACAACTCCTCTTCCAATTCTCCATGTAGAAATGCTGTCTTTACATCCATTTGCTCCAGCTCCAAGTCTCCATCAACCACAACAACCATTAAAATCCGAATAGAGACATGCTTAACCACTGGTGCAAAAATTTCATTGTAATCTACACCTTCAATCTGAGAGTAACCTTTTGCTACAAGCCTGGCTTTGTATCTTTTTGCTTCCACTCCAGGTATTCCTGTCTTGATTTTAAACAACCACCTGCAGCCAATTAGCTTCTTACCTTCAGGTTTATCAACCAGATTCCATGTGCCATTTTTAATCAGAGAATCATATTCCTCCTGAGCAGCTCCATTCCATTTGAGCTTATCCTTGTCTTGCATTGCTTCAGCAAAACTCTCAGGTTCCTCCAAATTCAAGCTTTCTACAACAATGAGAGCAAATGCAGCCTCATTTTCTTCAGTAAATCTCTTCGGAGGGTTAATATTTCTTCTGACTCTATCTCTAGCCAACTGGTAATCCGATAAGTCTTCCTGAACTTGTTGTCCTAGTGATGATGTAGCAATATCTTCATCACTCTGTCCTTCCTGTTCTGAGTCCAAGTCACTCTCATCAATGTGAATAACTCCACCTTGCTCAGAACTGTTATTATTCTTCACTTCAGTTTGTTTTACTTTAGTGACAGGCCTGCTTGCTTCCACAATGCCTTGATCTTCACTGATCTTGTCTTCTTTACTCTTCTCATTCATATTTTTGAACATAATGTCTTCATTAAACACAACATTCCTGCTAATGACAAACTTGTCTTCATTTAGCAGCCACACTTTGTACCCTTTAGTACCGGTTGGATAACCTATAAAGATTCCTTTGAGAGCCCTGGGTTTCAACTTCCCTTGGTCTTGATGAACATATGCCACTGAACCAAACTTCCTCAAATGCCTGTAACCTGGTTTTCTGTTTAACCAAAGCTCCTCTGGGATGTTATGATCAATAGCTGATGCAGGGGACCTCTTTATCACATAAGCTGCTGTAGAAGCAGCCTCTACCCAAAACTTTTCTTCTAACCCTGATTCATCGAGAAGACATCTCACTTTTTCCATGATTGTCCTGTTCATTCTCTCAGCCACTCCATTTTGCTGAGGAGTACAAGTATGATTCCTTTCAATCCCATGCTGTTTACAAAACTCATCAAACTTGTTATTGCAGAACTCTAGACCATTGTCAGTCCTAAGGCATTTCACTTTCTTCCCAATCTGATTTTCTACCAACTCCTTCCATTCACAAAACTTACTAAAAGTCTCATCTTTGGATTTTAAGAAGAATAGCCATACCTTTCACATTTGATGGTGTCACATTTGATGACCCCCAAAGATCTGCATGCACATAGCTCAGAGCTTCCACAGCCGTGTGTTTACCAACATTAAAGCTGACTTTCTTTGCCTTTCCCATGACATAATTTTCGCAAAATTTCAGGTCCTTGATGTCTTTCTTCTCTAGTAGACCTTTATCAGCCAAAACTTTGAGATTCTTAATCCCCATATGGCCTAATCTGCTGTGCCACAAAGTAGTCTTTGCAATTGACTCCTCTGCATTAATACTTTCTGAAACAACTGTCTTCCCATCAAAAATGTAGAGACCATTCACCAGGTTTCCTTTTAAGGCAGTTTTCTTACCTTTAAAGTACCTAATCTTGCCGTCTCCACCTTCATGCTTGTATCCAAGTCTGTCAAGAGTGCCAGTTGATATCAAGTTTCTCCTCAGATCTGGAACAAATTTAACATTCTCCAAGATCTTAATTGAGCCGCCTTTTGTATCCAGCATGATAGATCCTGTCCCTTGAGACTCAACCGAGTGGTTATCTCCAAGAAGAATCGTGGTTACATTGTTCTCATCAAAGCTGCGGAACCAATCACGCCTTGATGTCATGTGACTAGTGCAGCCTGAATCTAGCACCCACAGATCCTTCACTTGTTGATCATTCACGCTTAAAGCTTCAGAGAATACCAGTTTCTCAGTGATAACACCTGCTTCACTCTGACCTTCAGATTCAGCCTTCTTCTTTCTGGCAAAACAGTCTTTCATGAGATGCCCTTCTTTCTTGCAAAACCAACATGTGACTTTAGTCTTAGACTTTGATCTGCTTCTGTCTTTGTTCTGACTTCCCTTTTGGTCTCTGGTCTTGGATCTTCCTCTTTCTGATGTATACAATGCTGCATTAGAACCTTTTTCTGATTCCTTTGTCTCTGCCAATTCCTTCTCAAGCGACTTAGCTGATGAAATTACATCCTTCAGCGACAGTGTTCTGTTCCCATACTTGAGAGTATGTTTGAGCTGCGCATAACTCAATGCCAGAGAATTCAAGATCAAGATTGCTTGAACCTCATCCGCAACAACAATTTCAAGGCTTCCTAACTCAGCAACTATCTTCAAGAAATCGTTAGCATTCAAATCAATAGACTTTGATTCTACCATCTTGAATGAGTATAGGTTTAGTTGTTGATTAATCCGATTAGGCAAAGAAGTCTCCATATACAAACTACCAAGAAGAGCCCAAATAGATGCATCAGTCTCACAGTGGTTTACCTTTTGCAATACAGCATCTCCCAAATGCATAATGATCATGTTTAGTGCTTGTTCCGATCTTTCTGCTTGAACCGGATCCACCTCTGTCTTAGTCTGAGACGATCCTAGCTCAGAATCATCTTCTTGTTTACCTTCGCTCTTCGTCAATGGTATCGTCTTCATCATCGAGAAATCTGACCTAATCGTATCCTTTAGGCCTTGAAGACTTAAGTGAGCCACCATTCTGATTCGCCACAGTGAGAAATTGGATTCTCCATCGAAGACTTTGAACTTGGATTTGTATTCCTTCGTCTTCGAACTTAATACCGCCATCGATTCAAGATCTCAGGCTCTGATACCAATTGTAGACAATGCGACCCAAAATCTCTCAAGAACTCTAAGAAATTGAACACTCCGAAGCTCACAATCAACTCGCAAACTCTCTGGAACAAATCTCGCAAGAACACGAATGAAGAAACGAAACGAAAACAACACCGAGATTGTTTACCCAGTTCGATCAAGCCGGTGTGGAAAGATCTACGTCTGGGGCCAGACTAGGTCCAGCAATCCACTATCAAATTTGAGTACAAGCTCTAGAGAGCTCCAAGATTACAGAGATGAAAAATCGAAGAAGAAGATACAATAAGAGAGAGTGAGAGATACAAAAATATAAGGCTGTATATTGTTGTAACAGATCAGTCAAAACGACACCGTTGCAACTAACTCTTCTCTTCTCTTCAACGAGCTAAACCAGCTCATAACCGGTTCCCAATTCAACACTTAACCGAGTCGACTTCAGCTCCACATTGAACCAGGAATTGGATCACATATCCAACAATCAAAGCCATTGATCGCATCATGAGAAACAGACTCACCTCGTTATCGAACTCGGGAATAACCAAGTTCGAAGATGGGTTACGTCTCTGGTTCGGAACCCGTTAATGCTCTGCTTTGAAAATCTTTCATACTCTGTTTTTTGCAATGCTCTGTTTTTTTTCCCAGCTTTTCACTATTGCAGTTAAGCTTGTTTTCACGGTTGCACACAATGTAAAACAGGTTTTTGTGTGAATAAATTTAACATTCATTCAAAAAAATCTTCAAATTCATTCATCCTCTTAGAGTGGCTTCTCTAATCTAACAATACGTTTCTTTGAAACAAGGCACTTACAAGCTAAAGATGACGATAAACGACAATAATGGCTGACAACTAACGTGCATCAGCTTCAAATTAGGTTCTGCAGTTTTTGCTAATTAAGTTTTATGGTGTAACTAGGACTTGCCAAAATAACTGGAACCGAAGAATCGATCTAAAATCGAACCAAAAAAATGAAACCGAACAGAACCCGGAACCGACAAAATATTCGAACGGATCATCGAATGCTATATCCAAAAAACTTAAACCGGACCGAACCGAGAACGAAATGGGTATTCGAAATACCTGAAATATATTAATATATTTTATATATCCAAAATTTTAATTATGTTTATACTTTCTTTTTTTAATTTATGTTTATACTTAATATAACCTAATCACCTAAAATTATAATTATAAACCCAAAAATATCAATTACATTTAGAATGAAAAAAACCAAAATATTAAAAATAACCAAAATATCTAAAAAAAAAGATATTTCTATTTTTTTATTAATATTTCAAGAAATTTAATTTAAAAATTTACTATTTTTATAGATTTTTTTTCTAATATTTCGGATATTCGGATGTACGGAACAAACCAAATTCAGACCAAATTTTAAAATATCCGAATGGATTTTGAACTCCTCTATTCAAAATACCTAGAACAGAAATCTTGAACTACGTTGGTGTAACGTACTACGTTGCGTCTTTGTGAATGCTTTTTTGAAGGCTTGATCTATAAACAAAGAGCATTTATCATCCCATATCTTCTCTTCGAATCCAACACGAAGAAAGGTTTTTTATTTATTTTTCTATTTTTTTTCTCCTTTTATGACAATTTTGCCTAAAAGAAAACCCTAACGAGAGCAAAACCATATAAACACAACCTAAAGTTGACGGAGCAGGAGACCAAAAGAAAAGAACTCAAAATTGAACCACCAAATAAGTTATGTGGAGAAGAAGTTGCTGATTGGCTAAGTCTTTGTATATCTCTTTGTTTCACTTTGATGATTGATTTTTCTATCTATCTACTGGAGAGGAAGCTTGAAAGTTGAACTCTCTCTTTTTTCTTTCTAATGTTTCAGGAACCACTACTGACGGGGTCTGTCTCTATGGATTGCGTGGCTTCGATGGATTGTCTTCCAGATGATCTTCTTGTCCAAATCTTGTCGTTACTTCCTACGAAACAAGCTGTTAGAGCCTCTATTCTCTCCAAGAGGTGGAGGACTCTGTTTGCTTTCACTCATAATCTTGACATTGACGAACCCGTGTTCCAGTACCCCGTAAATACACGGAAGAGTTTCAATGATTTTGCGGACAGTTCATTGGCTTTGCAAGGCGGTAGACATATAAAGAAGTTCTCTCTTAAACTTACTGTAACATCTAATAATGAAGATGAAGTTGACCGCTGGATATGTAATGCCCTGGAACACGGTGTCTCTGAGCTTCATCTACGCATAACATCTATTTTGTGGCGTTATTTACCCTCCAAAGTCTTCACCAGCACAACACTGGTTAATCTGTCATTGGGAACACGCCAACGGATCACAAGTCTTCCATCGGATATATCTTTCCCAGCACTAAAGATTCTGTTCCTTGATTCTATCTTGTTTGATGGTGATCAGTTAGCTGATTTGTTTCTCGCTGCTTGCCCTGCACTTGAGGATTTAACCTTACATTACACGTTTTATCCAAAATATTCATTCGTCATATCTGGCAAAACCATTAAGAAACTCTCAGTTACCTATAACTGTAATTATCATTCTAATTATTCTAGGATTATATCACTTGAAACACCGAGTCTTGTCGACCTCTACTACTCTGATTATCCTTGGTGTGAATTTCCACATTGTCAATTGGATTCACTTGGCAAAGCTACATTGGACCTTCATCACTGGCATTATGAGGAAGATGACGCGGATGTGACAAATCTCATCAGTGGGATACGTAATGTCAAGACCCTTCACTTGACAGCTTCTACTGTCGAGGTCAATTTCAATATATGATCTCTCATCATTATTTGGTTAAAAACAGGAAAACATTCTTTCTGTGTGTGTGTTTCAGGTGATTTCGGTATACTGCAAAGGTGGACTACCGGTGTTCAACAACCTCACTGATTTAGTTTTTTCGAGTAATAAACAAGGTTTCAAAGTGTTTCTGCCACTTCTGCTAGAGCGTTCTCCAAACCTAAAAACTCTGGTTCTCTCGGTATGAAGCAAACCCTTGTCAAACCTGATTGTATATGTATAACTGTGGCATGAAATTTTAAAGTAGCTTCTCTCTTCTTGATGCTTCAGGGTCTGCATCGTAACACAATTCTACGACGACATCCATTTGTAGGGATTCAAATTCCCCTGAATAACCAAATAAAGATGTTGCGTATCATGGAGTACCAAGGAAGTGCGCATGAGCTGAAACACATTAGCCATCTCTTACTGAATATGGAGTGTCTTGAAGTTGTGAAAGTCTATGTTGCAGCTGAAATAGATGACCCCAAAAAGATGAACCTCACAAAAGAGATGTTGAAGCTTCCCACAGTTTCATACAATCTCAAGATCCAAGTCATATATGTGAGCAAGACATCAAGAATCGATACAGAGAAGAGTAATACAGAGGAGCTGGCACAAAGTCAATCTGCTGTCCAAGAAAAATCAAGCCCAGTTACAAAGCCCATAGTTCTAAATCAAGAAACAGAGAACACCTGCAATTCATGTACCTGCAAAAGAGACTGGTAACGCCAAAGAGACGCTCCTCCATCGCAACAGATTTGAATCCTTATCCTTATGTGAAGACTAGTCATACTACAGCTGTCAAAGTTGATAGGGATTCTAGAGACTTCTGTAAAAGGTCTATAAGAATCGTTTGTAAGCTCATTGAGCAATTTATCCAGTGAAATACAAAAGTTAAGCAAAGTTCATCTTTTTCATAGTTTCTTCACTATAATCATACAGTTACGTTTTTTGTTTTATTGAAATGACTAGTAAATCTCTCGCTCTCTCCATCGATCTCCATGTATGTGTGTTCTTGGGTTTTGCACAAAGTTGGTTCTATCGTCCAATTTTGGTATCTCTTAGACTTTTAAGAGTTTTCAGCTTTTTGCTATTCCTCACCTCACTTGCCATCTCGTTTACTCTTTTTCCGGGAGACAAATGACGAAGTAAACCTGAGTTTCATACACGACAACCTCAAGCAACCTCGAGAAACTTCTTCTTCTTCTATTTTTACTTCTTCTTCAACATATGCTATTTTACAGTGTGTTCAACGCATTCTCGACTCTCTCGATCAATAGTTTGAGATTACTTCCTTTACCATGGAGAATTGCCTACTGCTCCGCCTCTACTCATCAAAGCCATTGACCGCATCATGAGAAACAGACACACCTCGTTAACGAACTCGGGAATAACCAAGTTTGAAGACGGGTTACTTCTCTGGTTTGGAACCCGTTTATGCTCTGCTTTGAAAATCTTTCATACTCTGTTTTTTGCAATGCTCTGTTTTTTGTTCTGCTTTTCACTATTGCAGTTAAGCTTGTTTTGACGGTTGCACACGATGTAAAACAGGTTTTTGTGTGAATAAATTTAACAATCATTTAAAAATATCTTCAAATTCATTCATCCTCTTAGAGTGGCTTCTCTAATCTAACAATACATATCTTTGAAACAGGGCACTTACACGCTAAAGATGACTAAAGTGCATAAGCTTCGAATTAGGTTCCGCGGTTTTTGCTAATTAAGTTTTATGGTGTAACTAGGACTAGTCAAAATAACCGGAACTGAAGAATCAATCCGAAATCGAACCGAACCGGGAACCGACAAAATATTCGAACGGATCATCGAATGCTATACCCAAATGCGAAAGCCTAGGTGTAACGTACTAGCTACGTTGCGTCTTTGTGAATCTCTCTCTTTGCTTCCACTCATAATCTTGACTATGACTTTGACGAACCCGTGTTCTGGTTTCGCCTAAGTATGCGAAAGAGTTTTAGTGATTTTGTGGACAGTTCATTGGCGTTCCGAGGCAGTAAACTATTAAAAAGGTTCTCACTTAGACAAATTGTAAGATCTGAAGATGAACCTGAAGTTGACCGCTGGATATGTAATGCCCTGGAACACGGTGTCTCTGAGCTTCATCTAGACATAACAGTGTGGAAGTTTGCTATCCCATCCAAAGTCTTCACCAGCACAACACTCGTTAATCTGAACGAACACGCCAACACATCACAAGTCTTCCTTCGGATACATCTTTCCCAGCACTAAAGATTTTGTTCCTTGATTCAATCTGGTTTGATGGTGATCAACTAGCAGATTTGTTTCTCGCTGCTTGCCCTGCACTTGAGGATTTAACCATACATTACAGGACGATTTATCCAAAATATTCATTCGTCATATCCGGAAAAGCCATTAAGAAACTCTCCGTGACCTATAACTGTAATAATTATGGTCAATATTCTAGGATTATTTCACTTGAAACACCGAGTGTTGTCGACCTCTACTACTCTGATTATCCTCGGTGTGAATTTCCATGTTGTCAATTGCAATTGGATTCACTTGCCAAAGCTACATTGGACCTTCGTTTCTTCGAAGATAACAAGCGCCGAGAGCAAAATGACGCGGATGTGACTAATCTCATCAGTGGGATTCGCAACGTCAAGAGCCTTCACTTGACTTCTTCTGCTGTCGAGGTCAGTTTCAATATATGATCTCTCATCACTTTTTGGTTAAAAACAGGAAAAGATTCTTTGTGTGTGTGTTTCAGGTGATTTTGGTATGCTGCAAAGGTGGACTACCGGTGTTCAACAACCTCATTGATTTAGTTTTTTCGAGTAATAAACGAGGTTGGAGAGTGTTTCTGCCACTACTGCTAGAGCGTTCTCCAAACCTAAAAACTCTGGTTCTCTCGGTACGAAGCAAACCTTTAACAAATCTGTCTGTATATGTATAACTGTAGCATGAAATTAAAGTAGTCTTTCCTCTTGATGCTTTAGGATCTGCATCGTTACACATTTGGACAACGTCATCGGTTTGTAGGGATTCAAATTCCCCGGAATAACTGAATAAAGATACTGCGTATCATGCAGTACCAAGGAAGTGAGAATGAGCTGAAACACATTAGCCATTTCTTACTGAAAATGGAGTGTCTTGAAGTTGTAAAAATCTACGTTGCAGCTGCAATTGATGACCCCAAAAAGATTCAACTCACCGAAGATATGTTGAAGTTTCCCACAGCTTCATCCAATCTCAAGATACTAGTCATGTAATCATACAGTAATGTTTTTTGTTTTATTAAAATTGTTAGATTATTTCAAGTTATAATAGAACTTGATTAGAAGAAGAGAGACTTTTGGACGAGAGAGAACAGAGCATAAAATCTGAAATTTTTTCTTTTATTTACTCGACAACTTTTACATAAGACAACGTACACTTACATAGATGTTTACATAACTACTCTTCATAACCATTGGTAACGTACAGTTGTATCTTATCTGACAAGTTACGTCTCTTACTGATCACATCCTTTCGTAGTAACTCGTAAGTCACATGTAACACATGACATCCGTTGACTTTACATAGTTTGATACAAGATTTAATCACGGACTCAATTCCAACAGAAATGACTAGAAATCTCTCTCTCTCTCTCTCTCTCTCTCTCTCTCTCTCTCTCTCTCTCTCTCTATATATATATATATATATATATATATATATATATATCTTCATGTATGCGTGTTCTTGGGTTTTGCCCAAAGTTGGTTCTATCGTCCAATTTTGGTATCTCTTAGACTTTAGTTTTCAGCTTTTTGCATTCCTCACTCACTTGCCATCTCGTCCTCTCTTTTTCCGGAAGACAAGTGAAGATGTAAACCTGAGTTTCCCAAGGAAAGGAGTATCATATAATATTTCATACACAACAACCAGAAACCCTAACCTGCGACTCAAGTCACTTCTATCAGTGAGAAACTTCAAGCAACCTCGTGGCTACGTTAATCTTTTGAGAGATTTAAAGATGAGCCAATAATCATGGATTACTTTGGGCGGATGGGTGATAAATCTGCTGCAAAGGAAGCTTTAAGACGAGCTGAGTCAATCTATTACAAGCCCTTAGAAATTTATGATGCTAAGGAACCTGAAGCCGTCCCTGATAAGAATATGGTTAACCATCACACCATATATGTTGATCCTTCAGAAAATATTAGTAGGTATGGAGAATTGTTCATATATAGGCTGTTACTTGTGATGAATGAACTGCAAAAAAAAACAAAGTTGTGCTTGTGGAGTTATAATGGACAAAGAGGAACTGTTAGTGATCAGTTACTGTTAGAATTATGAATCCTTCACTAAACCTGCAAGAAGAAGAAAAATAAGAAGAAGCTTCAGAAGATGAAGAAGCAAAGCAAAGAAGAAGAAGAGTTGTCATGGTGACGTGCCTACTCCAGCCACTCAACTGATCAGATTTCTCGATAAGCAAGTTCGGAATCGCGTTTCCTCCATACGAGCTCCAAACGATCAGAACTTCAGCCCCCTGCTACAGACTTGGTTTCGCATCTAGAAGTATATAAGCTCGCTTTGTTTTCCTATGCATCAATTTTTTCAAATTAAGTAAAATCGCACTAGATGTAAAACTGTTTTTTTGTTTTGAATAAAATTTTACATTCAATTCCAAAAAAAAAAAAAAGAAGAATTGTTGTAAAGAGAAGAAGGAGAAAAGTTAAAGACAAAGAGGAGGAAGAGACAAGTCAACAAAAGGAGATTGGTTTGTTGTTTTGTAATACTAAGTATTTGGGCTAATTGTTTAGTTTAGGCCGAATGAGTAAGTGTGTTATGTTAGTTAATGTCTAACTAAGAGTAGTTATAAGTGTTGTTAGAGTCCCAACACAAGTAGTGAGGCTTGTGTAAGAGCACCTAGAACTAGAAGTATGGTCTAGTGTAAAAGTGATGATTAAGTCTAAGTGCAAGTGGGCAAGTGTGTAATATGTACGTGTGTGCAGAGGCGGATCTAAGACATAGCAAGGGTGGGCACGTGCCCTATGCTATTTTTTTATTTTTATTTTTTTACTTTAGTAACTATATAAATTCAGCATATTGTTTTAATTCAATTGAAAAATTAAAAAAAAGTGCCCTAGTCCAATTGAAAAAGAAAAGTAAAGTACCTCAGCCAAAAGATTTATTAACCCAATAGCCCACATAAAATCCTAAATTAGTAAATCTACAAAAACCTTTTGGAAAAAATCATAAAAAATTGAAATTATAGGTATAATTGTATAAAGCATTATTGACCTCAATAAACATAATTTGTCATTTTCAACTCCTTTTCACTGAGTCTTTGTTACCTTGTTTCTATATTACAAGAAACATCACACATAACGATATACATATTGTAAGTTAATGATTTATAATTAATTCATATTGAAATTGTTGTCAAATAATAATTTTTAGATCTTATCTTATTGTAAAAAGTTGTTTGATAAAATAACACATGAAATAGTAGGAAAATGTTCTAAAATATGAACAAATCTATAATGCATTTGTAGAATTTTTTTATAATAAGATTTAAATTTATATTACTATATTTTTAATATAATTATTTTATAATATTATGCCCCAGGTTAAAAAGTGTTCTAGATCCGCCACTGCGTGTGTGTGTTGTAAGAGTTTATCCAAGTTATTAACAATGTAGAAGATTAAAGATAAACACTTATCTTGTTTTCTCTCTAGAGATGAGAGATCTAACCTTTGAAAGTGAAACAAGTTAGGATGTAGAAAGTCAACAGTTACGAGAATGTAATGATGTGATTGGAGGACGTGTTTTGTTCGGAACGATGGAAAAAACAAAGTACATTTTGATCGATTCAAGGGATGCAATCAGTGGGAATGGTTTTTGATGATGCTAAGAAGGCTACGCTGTTTTGAAAATCAATGTCTGCTTTTAATGATTTAATTTTCTTCATGGATCTTCATAAGACTGAGATTGACGAGAATCTCGAGTTTAAGCAGCTTCTTGCAGCAGTGGAGAGATTGTCTCAAGAAGTTTTAGAAGAATTGGCTAAGAGAATTGTTATTTGAAAGTGTATGGAGCATATATCTCCCAGCTTAAGCAAGATAATCGTTCTTATGTTCTGGGGACATATGTTTGGTGTAGAACAGAAGATTGCAGGTGGTTTAATATGTGGCCATGTAAAGTTCCACTTAAAGCACAAATGGAGATCTAGGCTATTGTGGTTGTGAAGCTGATCATAACCGGAACCGACGAATCGATCCAAAATCGAACCGAAAAAATGAAACCGAACCGAAGTCGGAACCGATAAAATATCTGAAATGGATCAACGAATACTATATCCGAAAAACTGAAACCGAAGTGAAACGAGAACCAAATGGATGCTCGAAATGCCTGGAATATATTTTATATATCCAAAATTTTAATTATATTTACACTTAATATAACCTAATTACCTAAAATTATAATTATAAACCCAAAAATAATATAAACCCATTATATTTAGATAAAAAAAAACCAAAATATTAAAAAACAAAAATTCTAAAAATTTTATTTATATTTTATAAAAATTTAATGAAATTTAATTTAAACTAAACTATTTTTATAGGTTTTTTCTATTATTTCGGATATCTGTATGACTGTATGTCTGGAACGGAACCGAATCCGAACCAAAATTTAAAACTATTCGAATGGATCTTGAACTCCTCTACTAAAAATACTCGGAACCGAATTGATATATCCGGAATCGAACTAAATACCCAAATGCGAAGGCCTAGGTGTAACGTAGTACGTACTACGTTACGTCTTTGTGAATCTATATCTTCTCAAATAAAGAATGCTTTTTTGAGGCTTGAGTTGATGATTATATATCAGACTATGCGAAGGCCTAGGAGAAAAGTTTTTTTTTTTTTTTTTTTTTTGTTTCTCCTTTTATGACAATTTTCAAAACCCTAACGAGAGCAAAACCATATAAACACAACTTAAAGTTGACGGAGCACGAGACCCAAAAAAAAAAAAACCTCAAAGTTGAACCTTTATGTTTTTTAGGGTTTAAGTCGAACTCTCTTTTTTTCTTATTCATGTTTCAGGAACCACTAGGGATGGGGTCTGTCTCTATGGATTGCGTGGCTTCAATGGATTGTCTTCCAGATGATCTTCTTGTCCAAATCTTGTCGTTACTTCCTACGAAACAAGCTGTCACAACCTCTATTCTCTCCAAGAGGTGGAAGACTCTGTTTGCTTTCAGTCCTAATCTTGACTTTGACTTTTCCAGGTTCTGGTACCGGGGAAATATACGGAAGAGTTTCAATGATTTTGCGGACAGTTCATTGGCTTTCCAAGGCGGTAAACATATAAAGAACTTCTCAATTAAACTTACTAGAACATGTGTAGATGAAGATGAACATGACGCTAAACGCTGGATATGTATTGCCCTCGAACACGGTGTCTCTGAGCTTCATCTAGACATAACATCTATAATATTGTGGATGTTTGCTGTCCCATCCAAAGTCTTCACCAGCACAACACTGGTTAATTTGTCATTGGGAACACGCCAATGGATCACAAGTCTTCCTTCGGATACATCTTTCCCAACACTAAAGATTCTGTTCCTTGATTCAATCTGGTTTGATGGTGATCAGTTAGCAGATTTGTTTTTCGCTGCTTGCCCTGCACTTGAGGATTTAACCATATATTACGCGTTTTATCCAAAATATTCATTCGTCATATCCGGCAAAACCATTAAGAAACTCTCAGTTACCTATAACTGTAAATATCCTGGTCAATATTCTAGGATTATTTCACTTGAAACACCGAGTGTTGTCGACCTCTACTACTCTGATTATCCTCGGTGTGAATTTCCACGTTGTCAATTGCAATTGGATTCACTTGCCAAAGCTACATTGGACCTTCGTTTCTTCCAAGATAACAAGCGCCATCAGCAAAATGACGCGGATGTGACAAATCTCATCAGTGGGATACGCAGCGTCAAGACCCTTCACTTGACTCCTTCTGCTGTCGAGGTCACTTTCAATGTATGATCTCTCATCATTTTTTGCTTAAAAACAGGAAAACATTCTTTGTTCTGTGTGTTTCAGGTGATTTCGGTATGCTGCAAAGGTGGACTACCGGTGTTCAACAACCTCATTGATTTAGTTTTTTCGAGTAATAAACGAGGTTGGAGAGTGTTTCTGCCACTTCTGCTAGAGCGTTCTCCAAATCTAAAAACTCTGGCTCTCTCGGTAAAAAGCAAACCCTTAACAAATCTTACTGTATATGTATAACTGTGACATGAAACTAATGTAGTCTCTCCTCTTGATGCTTCAGGGTCTCCATCGTTACACAATTAAACGACGACATCGGTTTGTAGGAATTCAAATTCCCCCGAATAACCTAATAAAGATACTGCGTATCATGCAGTACCAAGGAAGTGAGAATGAGCTGAAACACATTAGCCATTTCTTACTGAAAATGGAGTGTCTTGAAGTTGTAAAAATCTACGTTGCAGCTGCAATGGATGACCCCAAGAAGATTCAACTCACAGAAGATATGTTGAAGTTTCCCACAGCTTCATCCAATCTCAAGATACTAGTCATGTAATCATACAGTAATGTTTTTTGTTTTATTAAAATTGTTAGATTACTTCAAGTTATGATAGAACTTTGATCAAAAGAAGAAGAAGAGAGACTTTTGAACGAGAGAGAACAGAGCATAAAATCTGAAAATTTTTCTTTTGTTTACTCGACAACTTTTACATAAGACAACATATACTTATATAGATGTTTACATAACTACTCTACTTGTTAACGTTTGTATCTTATCCGAAAAGTTACGTTTCTTACTGTCTGATCACATCCTTTCTTAGTAAGTCACATGTAACACATGACATCCATTGACCTTTACATAATAACTATTAACATGTATGATACAAGATTTAATCACGGACTCAATTCTAATAGAAATGACTAGTAAATCTCTCTCTCTCTCCATCGATCTTCATGTATGCGTGTTCTTGGATTTTACCCAAAGTTGGCTCTATCGTCCAATTTTGGTATCTCTTAGACTTTAAGAGTTTTCAGGTTTTTGCATTCCTCACTCACTTGCCATCTCGTTCACTCTTTCTCCGGGAGACAAGTGAAGATGTAAACCAGAGTGTTAAATACGGACTGTTTGTTCGGCAAACAAATATGAAGAGTAAAGACGGACTGTTTGTTCGGCACAAGAATCAGCTCGGCGAAGAGAATAAAAAGACCGGCACAGAAAGAGTTCAGCGAAAGATTTTATAACTTGAGTAATCAATGCGTTAATCCCGAAAACAACATACCCTTTCCCATCAGACATAATGAGTTATCTTATTATATAAAGTTGGGTTTTCGAAGTTAGTAACTCACGAGATCTTGACACGTATAATATTTATCGACTCGAGATTTTGACACGTGTCAGAAATATTTGATTTTAAAAGTTTTAAATATATAAAAAGATAATTATGAGAAAATGCTAAATTTAAATAAATTTTAAAAAGTAAAAAGATAATGTTAAGAAATTTATAACTTAAATAATTTTAAAATATAAAAAGATATTTGACAAAAAAAAAGATAATGTTAAGAAAAATTTAAATTTAAATTTAAGTTACTAATTCTAAAAAAATTACATAAATTAAGAAATTATATAATTAATTAATATAATATAATTATTAATTCGAAAAAGAAAAGGAATTGTAAATATCCACGTTTATAAAATCGAACATATTGTCTCATACTTTCTCCCCAAACAAAATAACCTTTTCAATAATACCATCTTGATTCAACTTATTTCTATTGGTTTACATTATGTTTATATAGTTCTTTTAGTTTCTTAAGATTATTAAAAGATCATAGAGTGATAATCTAGAAATCAAAAAAATGGAAAGCAAGAAATATATAAAAAAAGAATGTGCACATAGGGATGAATTTTCTTCTATTTCATAAAAATTATTTTTTTTTTTAAAAAAATTTGTCGACAATTACAGGTTAATATAAAAATTAAAACATATCGTCGAATTAATGAAAGAAATCTTAAAATTTTCACTGCCACTGAATTTTCTATATATATACCTTGATAGGGTTTCGTATCAGCTCATATAGGTTTATTACGTGTTATAATTGTTATTATAATTTTATATAAATTTTAAGTATTTTTTTTATTATGGTGGTAGATTTTGAGAATGTGTAACAAACCACATGTATCGATGCATGAAGATTTGGGTGATGTTTCAACTGATTGATCTAGAAACTACCATCGTATGATAAGGTAAGTTTTGATCAAAACATAATTCTTTTGGTATTCATTTATATGTTTCAATAATTGGTTTTGAACTATTTTCTTAATTTTTAGTAGGTTGATACCCTATGATTTATTCATTAGATGAAGAGGTGAATTTTTTGTTAGCGTATAATATGTTTAACTTTTGATATGATTATTTAGGGTTAGTGTACAAATGTTTTTGTGGATGCGAATATTTAGAAACGTTTGATATGACTATTGTGTAATAATAGAGGTTTTGATTCAAATGTGACATTTTTGTATGGTTCTACACGTTTTGATAAGGTACGAATTCTTTTATCAATGTTCAAGAGGTTGATGCGTAGAGATTGATTTTACCGAATGAAGATAAAAAAAATTTGAAACATGATTGACTATTTAAAAACTATATATTAAAAATATATAAAAATAATTAATAAATAAATAGAAAAATTAAATTAAGTAATTTATAAATATTTTACAAATATCTTATTTTATTTTTTATACGGGTTATAAAAGTTTTATTTATAAACCCGCATATACGCGGATCCTAATTTTTTTCTTTTACACGGGTTATAATTTAGAGAAATTGGGATAAATGCCTCTCCTTCTATGTCACTTTGGAAAAATGCCCCTCCCCCTTTTGTCTCTAATTTTTTGCACAGAATAGACAATTTTACTCTTAATTAAGTCAGCGTAATTCCTTAGTGACGGACCCGTGTCGATCGATACCACCCTTGGCATCGATCGACACCACTACTTGGTGTCGATCGAGACCATCCCTTGGTGTCGATCGACACCACCACCTTGGTGTCGATCAACACCAACAAATATGGTTTTTACAAGGCTTTTACATGGTATTTATATGGTTTTTATATGGTTTTTACATGTCAAACTGGCTCCGAAATTCCTTAGTGTCGATCGATACCACTTGGTGTCGATCGACACCAACAAAATATGGTTTTTACAAGGTTTTTACATGGTATTTATATGGTTTTTATATGATTTTTACATGCCAAATTGGCTCCGAAATTCCTTAGTGTCGATCGATACCATTTGGTGTCGATCGACACCAACAAAATATGGTTTTTACAAGGCTTTTACATGGTATTTATATGGTTTTTACATGCCAAACTGGCTCCGAAATTCCTTAGTGTCGATCGATACCACCAGTTGGCGTCGATCGACACCAACAAAATCTGCTAATGTGTCGATCGATACCACCCCTGGGTGTCGATCGACACCACTCCAGGTCCTTCACGAACATATGATCATTAAGGGCAGTTTGTCCTTTGAAAGTCTTATTAGGGGTATTTTTACAAAGTGACAAAGTGAAAGGGCATTTTTGCAAAAGGGCATGGCTAAAAGGGCATTTTTACAAATCTCCCTATAATTTATATGAAAATAATTACAATTTTAATAATTAAAAAAACTAAAAAATTAAATTAATTAATTTATAAATTTGTTTACAAAACTTTATATTTTATTTTTACACAGGTTATCAAATTTTTAATTTTAAACACGCGTATACGCGGGTTCTAATCTAGTATATAGTAAAACATTGGGTTTACAACACACTATCATCACTCGGTATATTTCCCATCTTGCCCCTTGGCGGCGGAGGTGCCGAACTGGGCCTTATCCAGGTGGGCCGAGATCGATGCGTGTTGGGCCGGATCTCTTGTTGGGTCTTGACTTTTAAATGGATGTCAACAAAGTAATTTGTTGGGGCGAAGCCCATATGCAACACAGAGTTTCCCAAGGAAAGGAATATCATATAGTATTTCATACACAACAACCAGAAACCCTAACTTGCGACTCAAGTCATCACTTCTATCAGTGAGGAACTTCAAGCAACCTCGTGGCTACGTGAATCTTCTGAGAGATTGAAAGATGAGCCAATAATCCTGGCCCTTGCTCTGAACATCATGGATTACTTTGGGCGGATGGGTGATTATAAAGCTGCTGCAAAGGAAGCTTTAAGACGAGCTGAGTCAATCTATTACAAGCCCTTAGAAATTTATGATGCTAAGGAACCTGAAGCCGTCCCTGATAAGAATATGGTTAACCATCACACCATATATGTTGATCCTTCAGCAAATATTAGTAGGTATGGAGAATTGTTCATGTGTGTTAAATTGCACGTTGGAGTTAAAGGTCTACTTATTTTGCTCATTGGACACAATGTGAGAAGCAAAAGCAAAGAACATTGGCAAATGATAGTGGTCCAGGACATTAATTACAGAGTACCATTTGTTGGTGGGACTGGTCCTTATTAATGTCGGTATGCTTATAAGGCTTTGTCAGTGATAAGTTACTCTTGGAATTATGAATCCTTCACTAAACCTGCAAGAAGAAGAAGAAAAATAAGAAGAAGCTACAGAAGATGAAGAAGCAAAGCAAAGAAGAAGCCAGGAAAAAGAAGAAGAGTTGTCGTAAAGCGAAGAAGAAGACACAAGTCAACAAAAGGAGATTGGGCTTGTTGTTTTGTAATTATAAGTATTTGGGCTAATTGTTTAGTGTATCCAAGTTATTAACAATGTAGAAGATTAAAGATAAAACGTTTCTTGTTTTCTCTCTAGAACAAAGAAACAAAACAAAGTAAGAGATAGAGAGATGAGAGATCTAAACATTTGAAAGTGAAACAAAGGTTAGGATGTGAGAAAGTCAACAGTTACGAGAATGTAATGATGTGATTGGAGGACGTGCTTTGTTCGGAACGGTAGAAAAAAACAAAGAAGTACATTTTGATCGATTCAGGGGATGCAATCAATGGGAATGGTATTTGATGATGCTAAGAAGGCTATGTTGTTTTGCAAATCAATATATGCTTTAAATGATTTAACTTTCTTCATTGATGATTGATCTTCATAAGACTGAGATTGACGAGAATCTCGAGTTTAACTGGCAGCAGTGGGGAGATTGTCTCAAGAAGTTTTAGAAAATTTGGCTAAGAGAATTGTTATTGGAAAGTGTTGGGAGCATCTATCTCCCCGCTTAAGCAAGATAATCGTTCTTATGTTCTGGGAACATATGTTTGGTGTAGAACAGAAGATTGCAGGTGGTTTAATAAGTGGAGACGCATGCCCATCTATTCTTCTCTTGCGCTTACTCAGCTCAAGTATGGTCCGAGCTTACTCGAGGTATTCTTCGTGACCGCCCCACTTCAAGTTGGTCAACGCTTCTACCTCTTCTACTTGACTCTTCTCAGCCCAAACTCCAAGCTTTTACTCTCCGCTATGTATTCCAAATAACATTACATCGGAAAGGAATGGGAGACGCCACGGTGATTCGCCGACCCCAGCTCTGGTTCTAATTCGACATATAGACAAGCACGTCCGTGATCGGTTTAGCACCATGCGCGAAAACGGAAGATTTGAAGAAGGTCTTTGCTACTGGTTTTACACTCGAGCTAACCACTAGTCTCATTGGTTGTACTTTAAACTTTTAGCATCCATTGCAAAAACGGTTTTTTTTTGTGAATAAATTTTAGGGATTTTGGCAGGAAATGCCACTTTTGGCTAAATTCTTTTGCCAAATGCCACTTTCAAAAAGTCTTTTCAATTATGCCACAAAACCACAATTGTGGCATGACAGCAATGACAAAATTGTCTATGAGAATAAAATGGAAAGAAAATTTAAAATAATTAAAAAGTCTAACCGATGATGTGACGGAGGAAAGAGAAAGAGAGTGCATTAATTGTGGATAAGTTAATTGTGGACAAGTTTAAGATGTTCAAGAATTATATAACTTGTCCATAATTTAGTTGGATTTTGTGGACCAAATTAATGATTTAATTGTCCACAAAAATAGTTGTGGACAAGTTATAAAAAAAAAATAGTTGTTGACAAGTTATGTATCTTGATAGAGAAACTTGTGGACAACATTACATATAGTAGACAGCATAATTGTGGATAAGTCTAAGATGTTCAAGAATTATATAACTTGTTCATGATTTAGTTGGATTTGTGGACCAAATTAATGATTTAGTTGTCCACAAAAATAGTTGTGGACAAGAAATCAAAGAGAAGTAGTTGTGGACAAGTTATGTATCTGGATAGAGAAACTTGTGGACAACATTACATATAGTAAACTTGTCCATGTCAAGTATGAACGTTAAACTTGTCCACGTATCGCTAGATGATAAAGGTTGTCCATCAAATTTAAAATTTTTTTGTCCACGAACGTATTCCAAATCGTCGAATCCAAACTGTTTTGGATCATCGAATCGAAATTGTTTTGAATCGTCAAATTGGATCAGATCAAAATTCCGTTAGAGATATAAAAGTTTTTGTTTGAAGCAAGATCATAGAGTGAGAGCTTTGGAAAAAGCTTTCTTTCTTTCGTTGTTGGTAATTGAAAGAAAGAGAGAGTAAAAGAAAGAGAGAGAGTAGGAGGGAGAGAGAGAAAGAAGAGAGAGAGAGAAGAAAGGAGGAGAGAGAGAAGAAGGGAGGAGAAATCAAAAGAAGAAGAAAATAAATGAATATTTGACTTTGGTTGAGAAAAATTAAAGTATATTGAGAAAAAAATTATTTAGGTCTTTTTCATATCTTGCAAAGTGGCTGTGGCAAAGATAAATACAATGTGGCATTTTCAAAAAGAAATCGAATTCTTTATGACATTTTTGTTAGAAAACTCTAAATTTTACATTAAAGTGGTCTAGAGTGTATCCTTGACCTTAGGTGGTGTGGTTTTCACCTACATACAATATATGCTCTTACTAACAACAAAGTAAAAACTGCAGTTTTTTTTTTTTGAAATAAATATTGTATATCTTGGACAGAAAAAGAAGTAGAATTGCAAATCATTAAAAAAAAACTAAATCTATTTTATACCCTTTTCTAACGAACCTAACCATTGGCCATGTAAAGTTCCACTTAAAGCACAGATGGAGATCTAGGCTATTGTGGTTGTGAAGCTGATCATAACAATTTTTAGACCCTTCTCTGTTAATGGTGTTCGTGAATTTTTCACTTGTTCCAAGATGCAAACTGGGGATGAGACACAAGGTAAGATGTTGTTGATTTTGAACAAGATATACCACTTCTTGACAATAACAACAAAGTCGACATTGCCCTCCAGAAAAACTGGTTTTTCAATAAACCAATGATCAGAGGAATGTTTCACTTGCAAAGGCTACCCGAGCTGATTGACTTTATTCAAATCTGGATTTTCATCACTAAGGTTCTTGTTCAAAAATAAGAGCATCCTCCAGATTAGTTTTATCAAGCTTTTGGTGACAGGATGCTTCATCACTTGGAACATAGGCTGAAAAAGCAGGTTTAGTGTCTCTTATCTTTTGATTTAATCAAGATAATTTTGTAAACCGGTTTAAATCTATTTTTTTTTTGTATGAATGTAAAATTATATTCAAACAAAACCTTTGTACAATAAAATGCTACTGTTTCTGATTGTTTTGATTTATTTGAAAACAAAGATTGAAAAGAATAGAGTAAGCAGTGGTTGCTTCAGAGTTGAGCTTGGAGCCAGATGCGGAGGCCATCGTCGAGCCTACGGGATCCTTGCTGCTGCAGAGAAAGAAGCTGATTGCAAACCTGCCTATCGATGCGCGCAATCAGCTGGGTGGATGATTGAGGTACTTCACCATGACGCCGTTTGTTCCGTTCTTGCCAGACTGCATAAAGTGTGGCTTGGAGAACGTACCGGATGACGAAGCGGGTGGAGCCAGTGAATGTGGAACCATTAAGCCGAGTGAGGATCTGAGTATAGACGACCGTGAAGTGTTGCTGAAGGAGCTTTTGAGCGAGAGTGGTCCAAACGTGAGAGGAGAAAGGGCACATGAAGAATAAGTGATCACGTGACTCCATCGGTGCGTGGCAGAAGATACAGGTGGAGTCAGCCCCCGTGTTCCAGGTAGTCATCCGGTCTCCTGTGTCTAGTCGATTGCGAGTAGTGAGCCATTGATGGAATGAGAACTTTGGCGTCGCGCCCGAGAACCAAACACTCGTATGCCAAGGTTGAGATGGCCCTAACACACGAATCTGTTCCCATGTCTCACTGAAAGAGAATGTCGATTTAAACTGTCGATTGAGTTGACGCCACTGTGCAGTGTCCACCCCTGGAGAGAGTACTCTGTTACGGATGTTTGATAACTCAGCTTCAATCTGGTTCAGTAATGGATGGCGATGGTGCCGTGGTCTCCGACGCAACGCATCTGCTACTGTGCCTTCCTTACGAATTCCCAAATCAATAAAGCCCCTATCTCCAAGAATGTCATGGAGAATACCTAGTCGACACCAATGTTCATACCAGAATGATGTTTGTTGTCCACTTTTTATGTCAGAGTGATAGAAGAGTTTCGCCTGATCTCTGTATTTAAGTAACTTCTTCCACATCCAAGAGCCAAGACTTGTGCCATCTTTGATTGACCAAAAGGAGCCTGCTCGGATCAGTTGACGCTGAGCCCAATTAACCCATAGTGATTGTTTCTGAGACATAAGACGCCAAATGAGTTTGAAACAGCTGACTTTGTTTGCCTCGTGTATCGACTTCAGTCCCAGGCCGCCTTCTTTTTTTGGTTTGCAGACTTCCGCCCACGCTAGCTTTGCTTTTCGTGTGTTTAGTTCAGGCCCTGACCACAAAAAAGCAGAGCAAAGTTTTTCGATTTCTGTGATGCATGCACTAGGTAACCGAAAAGCGGAGATCCAGAAGTTTGTGAGACTAGCTATCACCGAGCTCAAAAGCTGCAGCCTTCCAGCATAAGATAAGAATCGATGTTTCCATGAACCAATTCGAGTTCTGATTTTCTCAATGAGCGGTGTGCAGTCTGCCAGACTCATCCGCTTCGTCATGAGAGGGAGCCCCAAATAACGGACTGGTAAGGAACCGCATTCGAAGGGAATTGTGCCAAGATTGCATCACGGGCAGAGGTATGTATCCCAGCTATAAAAAGAGTCGATTTCTCAATGCTAATCCGCAGACCTGAGATGCATGCAAATTCATCAAAAATCTCCAAAATCCCTTTCATGGAGTTTACTGTACCATTAGAGAAAACCATTATATCATCTGCGAAGCAGAGGTGTGTTAAGCTCATAGCTTGGCACTTTGGGTGATAGCCAAATTTTCCAGCAAGAGCGGACTTATCTAGCATAG
The DNA here is from genome assembly GCA_011420285.2 of Erysimum cheiranthoides. NCBI lineage: Eukaryota > Viridiplantae > Streptophyta > Magnoliopsida > Brassicales > Brassicaceae > Erysimum > Erysimum cheiranthoides. The sequence goes on along the minus strand of CM022183.2, from coordinate 7,531,473 downwards.
CCGAGAGCACATTCATGCAAATCACAAAAAGATAAGGCGAGAGAGGACATCCTTGGCGCAAGCCTCGCTCACTTTTGAAGAAGCCAGACAACTCACCGTTAACCTGCACCGAGAAAGAGGCTGTTGAGATGCATAAGTTGATCCAGTGGATAAATTGTTGCGGGAAGTTCATGGCTGAGAGGACATTCAAAAGGAAAGACCATTGGACCGAGTCGAAAGCTTTTGAGATATCAATTTTCATGGCGCATCGGGAAGAAACAGTTTCTTTGTGATAGTCTTTCACAAGCTCTGTCGCTAGAAGCAGGTTCTCCATAAGAAGTCTATCTTGTATGAAGGCTGACTGATTTGGGGCTAAGAAGCTCGGGAGGATGCGTTTCAGACGATTTGCGATGATTTTGGAGATAACTTTGTACAGGACATTGCAGCAGGATATTGGCCTATAGTCTTTCATTTCTTTCGCATCTGTTTTCTTTGGGATAAGAGCAAGTATGGTGGTGTTGAGACCTTTAGGCAGAAAACCAAAGCGGAAAAAAGACTGAATCGCAATGATAACATCCTTTCCCACAACCGGCCAAGCATTCTTAAAAAACTCTGTCGTGTAGCCATCTGGGCCCGGAGATTTATTCATAGGCATAGAGAATAATACTTTTTTTACCTCTTCCTCTGTTACATCAGATAACATTTGTTCGTGCTGTTGCTGAGAGCATCGGAATGGCAATAATTCCCGGAGCCTGTTTATCGAAGGCTGCGAAAAATCTGTGGGCAATTGCGTGAGTAAGGTCGAGAAGAACCGAATAGCTTCAGCCTTGATATCCTCTATTTGCGTCAGAGCTGCTCCCGTAGGATCATTAACCGTGTGAATGGAGTTTCTGGATTGTCTTTCTTTGGCTGACATATAGAAATAGCGATTATTTTTGTCTCCAACACGCAACCAGTGTAACTTAGACCGCTGTTTGAGATATCCCTCTTCCAGGCTCGCGACGCGTTCCCAACGCTCGAAAGCTCGCTTCTCGTCAGCAACAGCTTGTGGGTTCGAATTTGTAAGAGAGAGGAGTTGTTTTTTACACAAATCTTCATAGGCCTCAGCTGCCCGGCGGGAGATGTCAGACAGCTTCTGGCGACTTAGGCTTCGCAAGACTGGCTTTAAGAGTTTTAGCTTCTTCGATAAACGGTGGAGGGATGACGTTGAGTGGAATAGTTCAGTGGTACCGCTCCAAAAGTCTGTCATCGTGGGCATGAATTCAGGCTGTGTAGCAATGGCGTTCGTGAATTTGAAAGGACCTGTAGGTTTATGAACATTTGATGACAGCAGAATCCGACCCCGAAGGTGGTCAGAGCATCCACCAGGCTCCATCGAGCAATAGGATTGTGAGAAAGTGTGTGACCATGCCACATTTTGAAGGACTCTGTCCAATTTCTTACTGATTAGGCCTTCCTCTCGCTTGTTGCACCAAGTGAACGGGGGACCGTGGGTGCGCATATCCAGTAAAGAACAGTATCGTACAACCTCTTGAAAATCTCTCATGCCCGCAGTAACCATGGGTAAAGAATCTGAGCTTGAGTGGTCAGATAAGTCTAAGGTCTCATTGAAATCGCCAAAGATTATCCACGGCGTGCCTGCATAGGCTGCATTGTCATGCTGGATTTGCAGGTCTCGCCAAAGATCTTTTCTCTCATCTGCAGAATTGGACGCGTAGACGAAAGAGCAACAGAATGCAGTATCCATACTGGGTACCTTAATTAGACACGTAAGTAGTTGGCTACTTTTATAGATCACCTGAAGCTGCACTTGAGGCGCCCATACTACCCAAATTCTTCCAAGGTGGTGGCATTCATAATTTGAGACCATATTCCAGCCTTGAAACACTGTGTTAACAATACTCATGGCTTTCCTTTCCTTCACCTTAGTTTCCAAGAGACCTCCAAACTGAAAAGAATTGCTTCTAACCCAGTCCTTAACAACAGAATGCTTATTTGTTTTATTAAAGCCCCGAATGTTCCAGAAGAAACCCGACATTAAGGTTTGGCTTTAGTTTGCTTCTTGCTGATGCCGCTCGGGAGAGAGTCCTTTGCTTTTTGAGTAGAGTCAGAGAGAAATTTATGCGAATTCTTGGAGTTTCGGGGTAGCGTTACTCGCAAGGCAGTGCTGCTACCAGTTGCTTTGGGTTTTTGCTGAGTAGTATGAGCTGCAGTAAGCTCTGTATTTTTGATATTCTCTTTCGGGTTCAGTATGTTATCTTCTTCGCCTCCAACTGTGTCCCGGAGAATGTCAAAACTGGTAGGAGAAGCTATACGGACTTGACCATAGACTAGTTTCTTCCCTGCTGATTTTTCAGATTTCCGACTTCCAGAGGCTGGAACCTCTGTCCATTCTCCATCGGCGGCAGCCACAGAATTCTCGCGAGATGGGGAACTTATCTCTCCTTCTTCCGTTTCCAAAGTTTCCACAGAGTTGTTTTTGACGATATCAGCCTCCACACTCACGGAGATGTGATCAGGAGCTGTTTTCGAGGTTGAACCGTTGATATGTGAAGTTGAGTTGTAGTTCTTTGCTGCTGCAGAGGTAGTTTTCACAGGGGATGCATGCGTGTTTGAATTCTCTGTTGCTGCAGGGGTACTTTTCACAGGCAATGCCTGCGAGTTTAAATTCTTTGCTGATGTGGGGGTTGTTTTTGTAGGCGATGTCTGCGACTTCCCCAAATTCGCCAAACAACTGTCACTAGAATGTCCCCATTTGCCACAAGTCCCACACTTTGGTGGCAGCCAAGGATATTCAAAAGTGACACAGACTTCATCACCCTGAACATTAAAGTAGTAAGTTTTCAGAAGCTCTTTCTGGAGATTCACTTCGACAAATATCTTCGCTTCATCAAAACTTGTTACCAACTCCGTGTCAGGATGCAGCCGCTTTGGTTCTCCCACCGGGCTGACGATGTAGCTGAGCCCCTTCCAAGTAAACATGGAGTGGGGAACGTTCTTAATAGTGACCCACATCGGCATCATGCGAAGCTCCGGTTGAGCCTCTTCAGGGAAAGGCGTCCACTTGGAGACAAGCATGGGGAGATCACAGATGTTCCACATGCCTCGCCTGAGCACACGGAGTCTGGCAGAGACGTTGCGTATGCGAAATTTGACAGTGGTATCATTGACACTGTAAGCGTCAATCCGGATACTTTTGTCGCCGAGATTCCAAATCTTATTGACGATCACATGGATCTTCGCAATATGAGGGGCTGAGGAGGAGGGGGGGAATCTTCCTACAAGGAATTCATCCCAAAGCGGAACTGAGTCTGTGAAGATCTCGTCCGGGACAGCTACGGTGGCCTTGCCATCGACAACTTTAACATCAACTTCGAATTTGGTTAGAGAGGGTTTGCTTCCGACTGCATTTGCATACGACTTCTGAACAGGTACTTCATTGGATTGACTTGATAACGGGGCTGAGGGATCACCGGCTCCATCAGCCATGGCTAGGCACGGCGGCTGGCCGCCAAACCCTATTGCGTAGGGACAAAGGTAGAGAGTAACCTAATCGCCTTTCCTGTCGCACTCCTTGCTGACGTGTCCTCACTATCACTAACGATTTTAGCCCCACTCAACCAAATAACACTCATGTCAATATGGTTTAAATCTATTTAGTCGGTTAGGTCCAAAAAACGCACGATATACATGTAATTGGCTTTAGCCACTTTCTACAAACTAATCAATCAAATAACAAAATCTTCTTCAATCTATTTTCTTTCTATTGATCATCATCATCTTCCATCATCATCGAATACGAGACCAAAATCAAAAGAACTCAAAAATTGATCCACTAAAGAAGAAGTTGCTTATTGTTTAGGTCTTTGTATATCGCTTTATCTACTGGAGAGAAAGCTTGAAAGTAGAACCTTTAGGTTTTTTAGGGTTGAAGTTGAACTCTCTCTTTTTTCTTTTTCATGTTTTAGGGTCGGTCTCTAAGGATCGCGTGGCTTCGATGGATTGTCTTGCAGATGATCTTCTTGTCCAAATCTTGTCGTTACTTCCTACAAAAGAAGCTGTTAGAACCTCTATTCTCTCCAAGAGGTGGAGGACTCTGTTTGCTTTCTGTCATAATCTTGACTTGGAATTCATATTCTGGTTTCGCGGAAGTATGCGAAAGAGTTTCAATGGTTTTGTGGACAGTTCATTGGCTTTCCAAGGCGGTAAATGTATAAAGAAGTTCACAATTAAACTTACTGGAACATCTGAAGATGAAGATGAAAATGATGTTAACCGCTGGATATGTATGTAATGCCGTGGAACACGGTGTCTCTGAGTTTCATCTACGCATAACATCTATATTGTGGAGTAATTTACCATCCAAATTCTTCACCAGCACAACACTGGTTAATCGGTAATTGGGAACAGGCATACACATCACAAGTTTTCCTTCGGATACATCGCTCCCAGCACTAAAGATTCTGTTCCTTGATTCAATCCAGTTTGAGGGTGGTCACTTAGCTGATTTGTTTCTCACTGCTTGCTCTGCACTTGAGGATTTAACAATACGTGACACGTCTTATCCAGAATATTCATTCCTCATATCCGGCAAAACCATTAAGAAACTCTCACTTATATATAAGTACTGTAATTATTATTTTGATCATTCTAGGATTATTTCAATTGCAACACCGAGTGTTGTTGACCTCTACTATTTTGATTATCCTCGGTGTGAATCTCCACATTTTCATTTAGATTCACTTGCCAAAGCTACATTGGACCTTCGTTTCTTCAAAGATAACAAGCGCCAACAGCAAAATGACGCGGATGTGACAAATCTCATCAGTGGGATACGCAATGTCAAGTGAAGGGCAGAAGACGTTTTATAGAGACACACTTGCTCCATTGTTAAAACAGAGAAACAGAGAACAGAGTTCTTTATTCAAGTGTTTTGTAGCTGCTAAGTTTGGGAGAGATTACCTTGAGAAGAGATTGCTGTTGATGTAGGGGGAGTAAACTGATTTTACTTGTAACCTTAGTTCATGTTCTTGGGTAGATGTATTAAAGCTTTTGCATAAGTTTTAGTCTGTCTTGTTTTTGTCTTCTTGAAGTGATCTAATAAACTTGTTTGCAGCCGAGAACTAGTGGTTGGTTTGAAAGAACCAACCGATACCTCGTTAAATCTGTGTCGTCTCTATTTCGTTTATTAAGTTTCCGCATTATAAGTTCAATATCTACTCCCTGTGAAATTTCAGCTTCAATGAGAAACTTCAAGCAAATTCTCACTAACACACCAACCAAAACAGCTCATTACACTCTTCTCTCACACGTCGTAAATAAACTGTGTATTGTGCAGAAGACAAAATGTCAACAAACAGTTATAAGAAACAAGGCTGAGAAGCTTCTCAAACTTATTGATAGCATAGAAATTGTTCATACACAGAACTATAATGAACAGTACTTTGCACCAAACTTGCTGCATGCACGATGACTTTAACTGACTTCTCTTATCTCTTTAACAGTTCCAAGCTACTACGACATCATCATCAACACAACTTCCCTCATCTTTTGTCCCTTCTTCTTCCTTATTTGCTCCCAAATTAAAGACGTATAAATATCTCTGTCTGAATTCAAAATGTTTTTTGAGGTATAAACCTGACTCTCTCGATCAGAGTCTTGTGCATATCTTTCGCTCTAATTTCATCTGCTTCAAGCTCTTCTCTTACAATCATATCGCCTCTTCTTTTCTCATATCTGATTCAAAGACAAAGCTAGTGAATCTCGATTATCAGTTAGATACATACACCTAGAAATCTCTATGTTCAATAGATACACCTAGAAATCTATATGTTCATTAACAATGGTTTGAGATTACTTCTTTTATTACCACTCATTTTTCTTTTGTTAATCTTCAAATTCATTCATCCTCTATAGAGTGGCTTCTCTGATCTAACAATACGTCCAGAACCGAAGAACCGAACCAAACCTAAAATCCACAAAATATCCGAACAGGATTTTCGAATGCTATAACCAAGAAACTGGAACCGAACCTAACTGAAAACCAAATGGGTACCCGAAAATATCCGAATATATTTTATATATCCAAGATATTAATTATATTTACACTTAGATAACCCAATTAACTAAAATTATAATTATAAACCCAAAAATATCAATTATATATAAAAAAAACCAAAATATTTAAAATAACTAAAATATCCAAAAATTCTTATTCATATTTATTAAAATTTTACCAAACTTAATGGAAATTAAACTATTTTTTAGATTTTTCCAATATTTTGGTGGAACCCAACCGAATCCAAATCGAAATTTCAAAATATTTGAATGGATTCTAAAATCCTCTACCCGAATGGATATATCCGGAACCAAGCCACCCGACCCAAAAAATAAATATCCGGAACCAAACCAAATACTTAAATGTCCACGCCTACCGTTTAAACTATATTGCGTCTCTGTGAATCTCTCCCTTCCCAAATCAAGAATGCTCTTTCGACGCTTTTTCTTTTCTTTTTTGTGCAAAGCTCTCTCGAGGCTTAAGTTGATGATCTATACGAAACAGGTTTTTTTTTTCTTTTCCTTTTATGACAATTTTGCCTAAAGAAAAACCCTAACGAGAGCAAACCCTAATTCACAGTTTGCGTGGAGAAGAAGTTGCTGATCGTTTAGGGTTTCATGAATGATTTCCTTTTGTTTCAGTTTGATGAATGATTTTTCTATCTATGTCCTTTAGGGTTTTTAGGGTTTAAATTGAACCTTAAAAGCTTTGACCTTTAAGCTTGTATACTGTTCTTAAACTCTCTCTTTTTTCTAATTCATGTTTTTGGAACCACTACTGATGGGGTCTCTATGGATTGCAAGGCTTCGATTGATTGTCTTCCAGATGATCTTCTTGTCCAAATCTTGTCGCTACTTCCTACGAAACAAGCTGTTAGAACCTCTATTCTCTCCAAGAGGTGGAGGACTCTGTTTGCTTTCACTCATAATCTTGACTTGAACGAACCCATGTTCTGGTTACACGGAAGTATGCGAAAGAGTTTCAGTGATTTTGTGGACAGTTCATTGGCTTTGCAAGGCGGTAAACATAGAAAGAAGTTCTCAGTTAAAATTTGTGCAACATCTAAAGCTGAACCTGAAGTTGACCGCTGGATATGTAATGCCCTGGAACACGGCGTCTCTGAGCTTCATCTACGCATAACGTCATCTATTTCGTGGTGTTATTTACCATCCAAAGTCTTCACCAGCACAACACTGGTTAATCTGTCATTGGGAACACGCCAACGGATCACAAGTCTTCCTTCAGATACATCTCTCCCTGCACTAAAGATTCTGTTCCTTGATACAATCTGGTTTGATGGTGATCACTTAGCTGATTTGTTTCTCGCTGCTTGCCCTGCACTTGAGGATTTAACCATACATGACACGTTTTATCCAGATTATTCATTCATCATATCCGGCAAAACCATTAAGAAACTCTCAGTTACTTATGACTGTGATAAATATTATCGTTATTATGATAATTCTAGGATTATTTCACTTGAAACACCGAGTGTTGTGGATCTCTACTACTCTGATTATCCTCGGTGTGAATTTCCACATTGTCAATTGGATTCACTTGCCAAAGCTACATTGGACCTTCGTTTCGTAGAATATAACAAGCACCAACAGCAAAATGATGCGGATGTGACAAATCTCATCAGTGGGATACGCAATGTCAAGACCCTTCACTTGACTTCTTCTGCTGTCGAGCTCAGTTTCAATGTATGATCTCTCATCCATTTTTGGTTAAAATCAGGATAACATTCTTTGTGTGTGTGTGTTTCAGGTGATTTCAGTATGCTGCAAAGGTGGATTACCGAAGAAGTTCAACAACCTCAATAATTTAGTTTTTTCGAGTAATATAAGACGAGGTTGGAGAGTGTTTCTGCCACTTCTGCTACAGCGTTCTCCAAACCTGAAAACTCTGGTTCTCTCGGTATGATGCAAGCCCTTAACAAATCTGACTGTATATGTATAACTGTGGCATGAAACTAAAGTAGTCTCTCCTCTTGATGCTTCAGGATTTGCATCGTTACACATTTGGACCACATCAGTTTGTAGGGATTCAAATTCCCCCAAATAACCAAATAAAGATGTTGCGTATCATGCAGTACCAAGGAAATGAGAACGAGCTGAAACACATTAGCCATATCTTACTGAAAATGGAGTGTCTTGAAGTGTTACAAGTTTACGTTGCAGCTAAAATGGATGACCCCAAAAAGTTGCGACTCACAAAAGAAATGTTGAAGCTTCCCACAGCTTCATCCAATCTCAAGATACAAGTCATGTAATCATCTTCCGTAGGCCGTAACTATGTATGTGTGTTCTTGGGTTTTGCCAATAGTTGGTTCTATTGTCCAATTTTGTTATCTCCTAGGCCGTAAGGAGTAAACCTGAGTTTTTGCCAAGGAGAGGAAGTGATGTTCTTCCTTGATTCCAAAGAAATAAAGCTTCTAACAAAAGGAGTATCGTAATATTTAATACACAACAACCTCACGCAACCTCGTAGCTTCAATGAGAAACTTCAAGTAACCCCGTGGCTTCGTGAACTAAACCCAAAACACTTTCTACTTCTTTTTCAATCTTGCCTGATATGTTATTGTTCTCATTCTCCAGTGTCTTCAATGCATTCTCGACTCTCAAGATCATAGTCTTGTGCATATCTTTCGCTCTAAGCTCCTCTGCTTCGAGCTCTTCTCTTACAACCATCGCCTCTTCTTTTCTCAGATCTGATTCAAAGACAAGCTGGTGAATCTCGATTATCATGTTTTGAATTTCAGTCATCCCTTGTTCTTCCATTTCCTGAAGAGTTTGCTTCTCTTGGATTGTGTTCTCCAATTCCATTTCTGTATCAGTTCTTGTCTTTGAGTTCTTCTCTATCTCTGTTTCCAAGGTTTTGATTTCCTTCTCAAGTTTCAAAGACTTCTTGGTCATGTCATCAACTTCTTTTCTAACTGAAGCCAGTTTCTCCCGGGAAAGCTTCATCTCGGATTGGAGTTTTGTTTTCTCTTCCTCGGATTTTAGCAAATCTGTGGCTTTGCCTGTACGCAGAGTGTTACGCTGAGGAGTGCTGATCTTCTCAATGTTATCAATCGTGCAAAGAACCTTCTCTTCCTCGTGCCTCTTGTTCTCTTCATCCACTTTTATTTTCAGCATTACAATGTTACTCTTCAGCTCTGCCTCACATTGTTGGATCTTACCCATAGCAGCGTCGATTTCTCTTTTGTGAGAACGGAGAACATCGAGTTCCTCGTTTTTCTGGTTTAGATGATCGGAAGATGCGTTGACATGCGCCCTTGCCCGGTCTTCTCGCTGTTGAAAGTAAACTGCAGATGATGCAAAGCTTGATAGTGAGCTTCTGAGAGCGGCCAACTTTTTCTCTGCAACTTCTTTTCTTTCATTAGTTTGATCAGATACAGCTTCGATTGATCCTAGCTCATTCTGGTGCTGCTTAACTATGTCGTCGGCCTCTTTGCTTTGCTTTGACAGCTTGATGATGTCCAAAACAATCTCTTCAAGCGAAGAGAATACTCCAATGGTTTTGGCAGAGACTGAAAGCTTTTCCTGCGCCTGTTCAAGTTTCAGTCTTGCTGAGTTTAAATCTTCTGTGGAAGTTTCAGAAGAAACGTTGCACAGCTCCATTTCAGTATCAGTGGTGTAATTGGCATCAACAATATCAACTTCAACAGGCTTCTCTTGGTCAGGAGAAGAGAGCAGTCTTTTGAATTCATCTTTTTCCTTCATCGCATTTTCATACAGACTCATTAGCTTCTCGTTCTCATCGTGCATCTCACTTAGCTGATTCTCCAGGTTTCCTATCGTTTTCTTCAGTTCCTCGGCTGCACTTTTCTCAACCTCCAGAGCAATTTCGGCACTGTTCTGCGCTTCAGCATTATTACTTGACGAATCTGTCTCGGTATTCCCCAAAGCTCTGGAACTGTTTTCTGCGGCTACTTGTTCATACAGTTCAATAAGCTTGTTGTTGTCCTCAATCAAGACCTTTATTTTCTGGCGCAAATCATCATTTTCTTTCGACAACTTGGTTGCTGTCTCGTGAGCTTCAGCTTCTCTTTGACTAACACATGCAATAGCTTGAACCATTGTTTTAACTTCCATCTGATCATCATTACCAACCATGCCTGAGGATCTTATTCTTCCCTCAAGCTCCTTAGACAAATTGTCAACAAGCCTGCAAGAGATATCCAAAGAGATGAGAGATGAGCTGAGGCTTAATGATTGAACCCGAAACTGAAATATATATTGTGTGCAGTAAACTACTTTTGCAATCTCTCTTTCTCGTCAAGGGAATAACTTAATGACTTCTGAAGAGATTCCATCTCTGCCCGGTTTTGAATAGCCTTCAGATTGCAAAACGAAGCAAGAAGTTAGACAACTTAATGGCATAAACCCTGACTGGATAGACAGACTCAAAGCGAGACTAACCTGCATCCGTAGGAATTCATTCTCATCTTGAATCAACGAAAGTTTCTTTGATTCCTGATTCTGACAAAAGTAACAAAAACAAGTGTCAAAACGTAGAAAAACAACTTATTTGCGTGCCAGAAAATAACAGATGAAAGAGAATCAAGCCCTTACCTGGTTTGAGCAGAACATATTGCTGATGTTACCATCTTCTTTCACCATCGATGAATCTGATTCATGCATGAGTTTCCAATCAAGAGCTTCTAGCAACTGTACATGGAGTCAAGTTACATGCTAGTTCAAATTGTAGGAAAACTTCCGAGGTCTTGAAATGACAGAATCTAATTCTAACCTTGGCTTGTAAGGCTTGAATCTGTTGATTCAAGATATCCCGTTCACCTTCTTCACTTTGTGATTTTAATCTGTGTAACAAATGAAAGTTTAACCATAATAGAAGAGATGTATATTGCTAAGAGAAAAAAATAGGGCATTTTCGAAGAGTCTTGCCTTCGGATCTCTTCTTTCAATCGCAAATTCTCTGTGGCAAATTTGGTAACTTCCTGATTTCTGTCAACTTGAGCACGTAGCACCTCAATCTCTTTCATAAGGTCACCCTTTTCTTTTTGCAGATGTGCTTCAACAGGGATCTTTCCTGAAGCTACACCTTGTAAACTCTTGATTGCTGAATCTCGGAGCTTTAACATCATTTTCAGACCTCGTATTTCATCCTCTCTTTTCTTTTCCTGTTTGGAGACAAAAAAGTAATTTTGAACTCATGATGCTAGATTTTCGACAGTACGTGAATCCCCAAGTGAGGAATCTATTTCTAACGTACCAACTTCATTGAGGCCTCATTTTCAGCAGCCAAGGCCTGTAAAGCAGCATTCTTTTCTATCTCTCTCCTGAAAGCACCAACAAGTGCAACTTCATAGTCTTTTACCTACAAAGCCATGCAAGTGAATGTCAAGAAACAAACCAAATGCCGAACAATGAAGACCAAATTACTAAGAAAATGCAACAGCTTAGCCTAGAGAAACTTCCTATTAGGGAAAACCAAGTTCAAACCTTAGACATCCTTTTGTGAGTTGTCAGAGGAGTGAATGATCCATTCAACCCATCCCACTTGAGAGACATTGGAGAAGCAGGGCAGCCCATTGAGATAGTGTCCATGTCCTGATTGTCTACTCCACCATTAACCATTCCTCTTAGGCGGGATACCTCTTTCTGTAGAATATGCTTTCAAACACTTAAACACAAGTTCATAAGAGTGAAAAAGAAACAGTGTTTGCTGAAAAAACTACCTTGAGTTGTTGAATTTGTAGCCGCATAGCAATAACATCTCCAGATGCATCTTCGTTGACAATCGCCTGTTGGGTTTAATATAATTAATATTAACTAAACTACTATATCAGATCCATGACTTAGCAAACAATGACAAGGAATGATTTCATTACATTGTTCTTAATAAGCTTGGCACGCTGTGCAAACTTCAAGGTACTTAGGGTCTCCAATGAACAACTGAGTAAGAGAAAAAAAACAAAGCATAGCCAAGGACCATGAGGTACAGTCCAATGAATGTTTCAGGGAGAAAGGTCATGTAATGATAAACAGACACAGAGTATCAGTGTACCTGCTAGATGGGCTAATATTAGCAATTATTATTGTCTTTGAATTCCCTCCAAGAGAATCCTGTAGATATATAAGAGTGACGGTCAATGATAACTGCAAATAGGGTGCTAGAACCACAATACAGGAATCAAGCTAAATATGCAACATGTTGAGTTCTCATCATTTAAGAAGATTTTTTACCTGAAGCAGAAATGTGAGCTTCGAATCTCGATAAGGAACATGGACTGATTTTCCATTGGAAACGCTTACGAGATTCATGATCACAAGCCTGCAAAGTCAGTGTAAGCACAAACCATTAAAATTATATAACAAAGACCAAACTAGAATACTTCAAGCTTGTGAAAGTTGTATTCTTACCCCAATGTTGAAAGAGACTTGTTGATGTTGGTTGCTTCTTTAAGGCGTTCACCTTCAGCTCCTGAACTCTTTTGCCTATATTCCAGATGTTAGCAGAATAACAGGGAAAGGATACTTGATTTTTTAAAAGATTATAGCTGATGTTACCTTTCAGATCCAGCTAAGTCAACAAGATTAAGCCGTGCAAAACGATGATGAGTTACACCTTGAGATACCCACTAATAGAAAACACAGGTCAGGTTTATTTTTAATTTGAGAAATTGCTAAGATATACACATCATAACAATTTCAGCCTGAGAAATCACTTAGACAAGTTGAATGAAATGGATTACCTTGCTTTCAATGACACATGTAAATACACTGTGGGATCGACTACTTGCACGATTCATATTAGTAGCAGCTACTTTCCTGTTTGCAGCACCCTACACATACAAGTTGTGGAAGTTGCATAAGAAATCTATTATGAAATTGAATGAATGACACGAGCAAATTGTCAACTAATTCTTGCATTATCTTTCTGACTATGGAATGAAAGAGCATCTAGCATGCAAAGTAGTTAGAAAAGCAAAAGAAAAGATGGAAGTTCAAGAAAATAGTGTCATAAAAGCTTTTCCATAGAAATTGACTAATTTTACTAAGCAAATTCAGAGTGTATTTGCCTTAAACTTTCTTGAAACTTAAACATAGACAGAACATGTAATATTTTGAGAAATTTAAACTTTCATAGGATCACACTTTTATAGTTAAAAAAAAAAAGGTAGTACGGAACAGGTCAGCATCAGAAAAACCTAGAAGAGCAGACCAAGTGCACCTAAATAAAATAGCTAAGAGAAGAGAAATGATTTACCTGCATCAATTGTTGAATTACGTCTCTGGCACTTGAAACTTCAATCTCCTTTAGATTCTCAACATGAATACCTTTCTTGTGGTCTTCCCTTAGCTGCAAAAGAGGATTTTTCGTTAATCCCACATACGATACAACATTCAAATCACAGATTTCAATGATACATTTTGTATGTATACCTGTAAATTATAAGATGATGGATCTAATAAATCAAGGATTTGCTCGTTGTATATCTCTAGAAACGAGCATCTACAAGTAAAGTGTAGCTTTTCCTCTTTGCGGACCTCTTTTTCCTGGTACAGAAAAGACATGTAAGTTAGAACACAACATTTTACAACAAAAACCTATGCATACACAAAAACCTAAGGCACCAGACCTTTTGGATCCTTGAGAATAAATACTCAAAAACTCTAGGTGTCATCCCGCAGTTGACACTATGTCTACGAGTTCCTCCCTCGATATCTCCAAGCATAGTGTGAGTTTTCCCACTTCCAGTCTACAAATTAAGACTACCATCAGACTGGAAACACAAGAAGCTTATACAGATAAAAACTCACACTCATAGAAAGCATAAACCTCACCTGACCATAAGCAAACATACAACTATTGTAACCAGCCACTACATTCTCCACCATAGGTACTCCAGCCACTTTAAACATCTGCTCCTGTAAGTTCAAACAAAAACAATCAGATTCTCATAAACACATTCTTGAGCTTCATAAATAAGAGCTGGAACAGATTTCAATACCTGAGTAACATTCTCATCAGCAACGAGATCAAATGTGAATCGAGACTCTGGATTCCCAATCCAAGTAATTGCTTGGCCATTGTCTTGCCTTACACATTTATTGTTTCCTTGTACAGAAATCTCTGAACTACTAAGTGGACGAGTTCTTATAATAACCTAATTCGAAGAAAAGATACACAGAAGCTCAACGAAATCAAAAATCTACTATGCGAAATCAAAATCATCATCGTTCTTTCACGAATTCGTCAAATACCAAAAGATAAAAAGACGATCATACCTGAACATTGTGATCTTTCCAGAACGCAGGATCTTCGTTGAACTCAAAGCTTTGAGACCTCGATATCTGACCAGATCCAGCGCAAATCGCACCATCTTCGTCCAATTCAGGCATGCTTCGAATCGCGGAAGAGAAAACTAAAGATTGGTGAGTGTGATTCTCTCTTGAGACGGTGTTTGCTTCCGGCGTGCACGGTATAGAGCGGAGAGACTCCGATGGAGCGGGACGGTCGTTGAATCCGAACCGGCGCTTGATGGCACTAGCAGTTTCGGAGATAAACGGCATGTTTGATTGGGTTTGGGTGATGAGAGAAGATGAGAATCACTGAGTCAGTGAAGAGAGAGAAGAGAGAAATTTGAAATTTGGGTCTGAAGGGGGAAAGAGAGAGAGAGAGAGTAAAGGGAACGTTGTGAAGAAGACGAGATATGATCGGAGGGTGGAAGGAGCGAGTTGATGAACGGCTGAGATTTATTTACGTTTTTTGAAATTTTTTCGGAACGTTGGAACTTTTTGATTTCTCAAACGTTGCGCCTTCCCTATTTTTTAATTCCTTTAATATTACATCGGTTTAAGATTTTTAACCAACGGGGATAGTTGAACCGGACATTATAAATCTTTTTTTATCTTTTTTTTTTTCAGCAATTTTCTTTTTGTTTACAGTACTGGACCTAGATGAATTAGGTGTATAACCAAAATGGATAAAAATATGGGATTGTTGGCAAAGTAGTCAGTGCCGGCTCAAAATTCTTAGGGCCCCGGGTCAAAAAAAAATTTTAGACCCTAAACATTTTTCTACAAAAAAAAATTTCTTATAAATTTATTTTTAATGTATTTTGTATTAAATAAATTTGTTATAAAATTAAAAATATACACACAATTTTTCTGGGGCCTTTTTTTAATTTTATATTTAGTTTACTAGAGAAGTAATACATTCACTATTTACAATTGGTGAAGTAGTCACTTTTGTACTGTTGCACTAATAGAAAATGGGTGAGAGAGAGCGTGAGAGAGTTTTTGAGTTAGAGCAAAGGCAACAGCTTACCCGATCGGTTGCAAGATGTATTAAAAAAATAGAAAAAAAAAAGAAAAAGTTGTCTGACACATAAAAATCGGTTGCAACCTTACAACCGGTTGCAACCCTATCTCTCTCTCTCTCTTTCTCCACTATCTTTCTCTTTAAAAAAAAAAATAAATATATTATAACATCTCTTTAAAAGAGATGTTGCACTGCCGACGGTCTTAGTGCGAGAGGAGAGAGGGTGCAATGTGTGAAATTACAGATGAGGGCATATTATATTAAAATTGGCTTAATTGTTTGTTTATTTCTCTTTGTATTTTTTCTTTTTCGTTGCCCATCTCTGCATCTTCTTTAATCTCTCCACCCTCATAACTCTCTCTTTCTCTCTCCCCTACTCTCTCTCATTCCAAGTTAAATTCTCACCAATCAAGCCTCACCCATGTTTTTAAAGACGCTTTCCAGCCTCAGAAATCTTCGTCACTTTTGTCTAGTCTCCGAAATGTTCCCCAAAGCTCAATTTCAAATTTCTACAAAGACAACCACACCTATTAAATAGTTAATCGAAGAAAATATTTTGTTTAATACCATTGAGAATCCTCGCTCTTCAAGAAACATATACAGTTTTAGGAAAATTCCTAAGAAAATAGAATTTGTTGATTTGTGAATTGCATTTTGCAGGTTCGTTGAGTTTAGAATTCAATTGTGAAATTAGAATCATGTCTATATTAAGAACATGAACCCTTGGATTTATCAAGTGTGTTGGGTTGCCATATTCATTTTTCTGCATCAATCAAATTTTGAGTTTTCTGTGAGACAGATGAATTTGCTGCTTTGTAAATTTCATGTATTTAGAAAGTTTTGTTGCAGATTCTCTGTTGGTAATTTTAGCGGAAAATGAGTGTTTGTAATTTGGGAAAACGAGTGATTGAAATTAGGGCGGAAAGATTAGTCACGTGACACTAAAATATAGCATAAGAAAACCCCAATCCAACATATATTTTTGCTTTAATCATTAAATATAAACCATAAATACTCCTAAATAAACCGAAACCCGTATATAGGTTCGCTTTATCATTAAAATCTAAACCATAAACACTTTTTTATAAACCCAAACGGGTATCTTATTTTGTCCAAATGGTAAATCTAAACCCTAACCACTACCACATAAACCCAAACCTAGATAACCCAAAACGACATATAGTATCCCTTCAATCGTGAAATCTAAACCCTAAACACTACTTTGTAAACCCCAACCGGTAATAGTTTTGCTTTTTTATAAACCCAAACGGGTATATTATTTTGTCCCAATGGGTAAATCTAAACCCTAACCACTACCACATAAACCCAAACCTAGATAACCCAAAACGACATATAGTATCCCTTCAATCGTGAAATCTAAACCCTAAACACTACTTTGTAAACCCAAACCGGTAATAGTTTTGCTTTAATCACAAAAAACTAAACCCTAAACAATCTTTTATAAACCCAAACTGATATATAATTATGTTTTAATTGTATAATATAAACCCTAACCACTTCTTTATAAACTCAAACCAACATATAATTTCATTTTAATTATAAAATCTAAACTTTAATCTTTATTTAAAAACTCAAACGGTCAAACCGATATATAATCTCGTTTAATTGTAAATTATGATAATCAATTGGTAGGTCCATAATTGATTTCGTTTAATTGTTTTTTTTAAATATTATGAATAATTTTAATTAATTTATTTAGATGATATGACTAATTTTGATTGGTTAATTAGGAAGAGGTGGAAAAGATGAGTTCACCCCAATTAGCGAATCCAATAATTTTTCCGGAAACATCTAGCTATCAAATTACGTCATCTTTAAGAATGACTTCCGATTCACCATAATATTGTAGCTGCAATAGAAAAAAAACATATAATAAATATAAAAAAATTATGGAAGTGTACACAAAAAATAAAAATGTACATTTAGTGGACACCGAGGATGCACACTGTACGCCTAGGAAATGTGCTAAGTGTACGGAAATTATAAAAGTGTACACAAAAGTACGGATGCAATCATTAGTGTACAGTAATGAAAGTGTACACCTAGTTAACTGTACAATAATGAAGGTGGACATCTGTAACGCCCCTGACCCGCTCTAGAGACCGGACAAGTCACGGACAAGTCAGACATGTTACATGAGACAGCCGCGAACAATCCTGCCGAGGTCAAGGAGTCTCCCACGAAGACCACCACTTAGGCTTTTCAACCCTCGTCATGATCCCGCGTTGAGCTGGTCCCGGACAAGGATCTCATGGCACCGTGATCACTCATACGGATTATCTGAAAATACACGAATACATAATAGGATTAGAAATCTCGATTGAAATCCATTTCTTTGGTACCATTAGCAAAACCATCATGTAAACATAACCTTTGCAAAAACAACGTAATAAAATACCCTAGCTTCCGGGTCCTAGTGTTCGTCTTGGTCTAAGCTTGACCTACGGCTTCCTGCAACAAAAGGTAGCATCATGAATAACCCGGAGGTTACTCAGTGAGCGTGGAACGCCCACTAAAACACATAGAAAATCTACGGTTCGCGCCCACCCCGAAACAATCAACAATGATTAACAAACAAACATCACACACAAGAAGCACACAACCAACTCTTAAACAACACGAGATGCAACGGAAGCTAACATGCGACACAATGCAACCTACGGGCCCCTAGTGTACTGTCTTCCATCTGTATAACGTCATGGTGCTGCCGGAGCCGTAACCAATGATCTGAACCGCTAAGGCCCGTTCTCGTTCGTGCCCGACCACAAAGGTTGCAGCAACGAACCCACCATACCCCGTCGGGTACTTCTCGACACAGCAAGGTAGCCAGCCCCGCCATGCCCTTCGAAAACGCAGGCCTTCACGGCACATACGCTCGGCACTGTATGATAACCGGAAGACAGTCACACCACCATGGATTTATCAAGTCCGAACTCCATGTTACGGAACCTGTACCATCTCCAACCACTACATGCTTGACACTAAAGACACTCAATAGCTCAAGCCACTTAATAACCGCAACCAACACACACACTCAATACAATTAACCAGCTCCGCCAGAGCACCACAACCGTGATTCACAACCACACCTTCCCATATGTAACCATTACCAAAACAAATGCTCCACAATCACATGCAACCTAATCCGGATTTGATTTAGCGGCAATAGATAATGACCGTGCCATTTCTATATGCATCCGATTTTTAAAGTCAAGTAAAATTAAGTCCGAATTCGAGTCAAAGGTGCATGCATGAACTAAACGGCCTATGGCAACAATCCAGCAATCAAAACAAGCAAGAAAATCAAACAAAGGCAAGAAGTGAACCCATCTGGTGCTACTTCACCAGCTTCACTACTCACAGAGGTAACAGACTGAAATGACTCGAATCCGCCTGCTAGTCCTATCCGAAAACACCCGCCGTCCCTTAGCCGCGACTTCACCCGATCTCGCTCTTTACCGCCAAGTTCCTTGCCTTGCCGCTGACTTCGCTCTCTTTAGCTCTCTCTAAATCTCTCAATTTCTTTCTAAGGGTCAAAAGTGAGCAACTGAGGGCGAAGAGCTCAATTTATAGAAGTCTCGGGTCGCTGGTTTCGTGTCAAGTGTCATACGAGGTGTCAACGGTCATGGGAGCGTGGTAACAAGTGGAGCTTATTTGCCATGCATGACTCCACGACTCCAGCTGCGTTGTCAAGACGATGCCATGCACGACACCACCTGTTTTCCACTCAAATAACGACTTCCTTTTCATGGCAAACAAGTGGACGGTAGCGACATCCACAGTGACTCCGGCGTTGACACGTAGCCCACTACTACAACTCCGATGATAAGTGTATCTTTAATTGGCGACGAAACAAGTATCCTCCCTTTGGTATAAATTGCTAGCTCCCTTCTTCATTTCATTTCATTCCTTTTTCCAAATTTTCTAAGTTTCTCGGTCATCGTCCCGTCGTGGTCTGTCGTCTGACTACCCGTCTGACCGTTTGCCGAATGCCGAATCCGACACTGCCTTTTTTCTCCTCTTTGCCTCGACTAATTCCTTTCAAGACACCTGATCTTACTTAATCCATCTTCTTAACCAATTTTGTTCCCTTAATCGTCCGATCGGTTGTATTCGGTCACCACCTGTGACCTAAGGTAACATGCAATGACCCGATGTTCGCTTCCTAACAGTCATGGTTCTTCTCTTATTTTTGGATGTCCTCACAAATTTTCTTTTGTACACGGTGTGACTGAATATCCCCTGACACCTGGGAGTTTAGACCGGACATCCTCAAACATCTTCTCTACTCGAATAAGAGGAGAAGTACGGTCAACGTATGCACCGTACGGTCCATCCCGATGATCTTACGTACCGGCTTTCGACCCAAAGTTCCTCGAACAGTGAATTTCCTTCGTTCTTTTTGTAACTTGATAGCTTCTGTACTTCCCTCCGGGCTGATGCTTTGTTTCCCTTCTTTCTTTTCCGATTTCTTTTTGTCCCAAGTATCCCGACTATTTTTCTTCCATGCATGGGTCATTACATTCTTCCCCCCTTAATAGAATTCGTCCTCGAATTCTTGAAGCTTTGTCAGCCTCTCCTAGTTCTGCCTTGACCGTGACTTTTTTGGCGTCCTTACGACAACCAGACATTCTTTCTCTAACCGATGACACTCAGCTTCCTATTCTTTTTTCCTGATCTCAGATATGCTTCATCAAAGTCTTGAAGTAGAGGTGTTTTCGGGACCGCGAGACTTCATCGTCCTGCATCATATCGTTAGTAACAGCAACATTCAACAATCAATCGTTAGTCCCGAGTATAGCAATGGTGGTTTCATACGCAAGTCATTGCCGCGTTACGTATTAACCAATTGCACTTCAAACAAACAAGAACCACAACAAGCTTACGGTTTACGATTAACAAACAACCGTTCATTACCACAAGGGAAAATGAGGGGTTCTAGCACACACACATATATTACAAGTCTCATTGCATAGGTCATGGTTTTACCCAGGCTCCACACACAACGCTATCACACAAACCGAACTTAACCGCGGCACACTTCCAACAACACTATACAAGGCTTGGCTACAACCGAGGCAACACACGAGAGAGAAGATAAGCACCCTTTTACCGTTGTTTCCCCCTAGTTCTGAAGGCTTCTAAGGGTTCCTACAAACGACACAACCACACAGGGAGATTCGATTGATGAACGGCGGATGAGCGAATGGGCAAGTCACAGCCGGTGCGGTCCCTGACGGTCCAGCTCTGTCCCCACTTCCTCTTCCTTGAAAATGGTAAGGGCAGATTGCGCCCCAATGTCCATATCCGCAACAGACCTCACACTGAACAAGATTTGGAGTCGAAGGTTCAGATTCTTGAAGGTATGGGCACCCATAAAACTCATGTGGCATGCTCCCGCAAGCTGTGCACATGGGATCATACATCGGAGCACTGGCCTGGTAACTCACAGACTTCCTTGTCGTTGCTTTGGTTCTCGGCCTTCCCTGTCTTAATGCATCCATTTCCAATTCTTGTGGTGTACGCACAGTCATTCTTGGCTTCCTTGGTCTAGGTATGTTCCGTCCCGGTGCTTCTCTCAGTCTTACAGTCCCCACCGTACTTTCGCCTCTAGCTACTGTTCTTGCTACCATATTCATGAACGGATCCTGGTTTGGTTCTATGCCCTGTCGTACTCGTGCCCAGGCCATTTGGTTGTTAATGTTATTCTCGAGACTTTCCAAATCATTCTGCCTTGGTTCTTCATCGACTTCCATTGGGTCATCTTCTTTGTTGCCTCCCATGGTCACGCTTGGAGATCGATCTCGATTGCAATGGATGTCCCTGAGAAGTGTCTGCGAACTGTCGGATGAGATCTCAATGACGTCTTTCTCAGGTGGGAGAGGTGAATCCGTGATGTAGATGATTTCCTTGCCCATGTCAAAGTTTACTGCCTTGCCTATTTCAACGCTTAATCTGCTCATGTCATACTCCGAGATATCTGCTAAGTAGTCTTCCGCACCGATGGTTTGCATAATCTCGGTCTTGCTACTCTCGGTTTGCATAGTATAGTTCGATGAATCTCCGAATGTATCTCTTATGAAGTCCCTTATGCATTGAACGACTTGAGCTCTGTCCTCGTCGTTGGTGATAGGCCGCGAGTTCACAAGATCGCCATGTTCATCCAGTGTAACCCGAATGGGACTGAGCACTTCTTTTCTCCCGATGTTAGGAAACGATTTACTCGGTTCAGAATGCGTGTAGGCCACCGACCCAGGAGAGTCGTATGTAGGATCAGGTTCGACCTTTGCGTGTTCAGCCAAGTTCGCAACTCTCATTTCTTCCTTCTGATTACCGACCGATAAAGACTCTGAAGCTGGTTTGCTGGAGCTAGATGACTGACCGGCTTCTTAATTCTTCCGCTTAAGAAAAGCGTGACGAAAGGGACGGGACAGGGATGCACGAAGACTGGACGACTGCCCACTCGACCTGCTGCCTTTGCTCGATCCGCTTGACATCTGCATCCACTGAAAAGGTGAGTCTAATCCTAAGTTTAAAAGACGAACAACCGGTTCTAAAGTTGTTTTTGCGACTCAATTTAGACTCGATAAAACGTTGAAAACTTGAGTGATTAAACATGCTCTGATACCACCTTTACTGTAACGCCCCTGACCCGCCCTAGAGACCGGACAAGTCACGGACAAGTCAGACACGTTACATGAGACAGCCGCGAACAATCCTGCCGAGGTCAAGGAACTCATCCGAAGCCTTAGCAAGACTGTCCACGGTGTCTCCCACGAAGACCACCACTTAGGCTTTTCAACCCTCGTCATGATCCCGCGTTGAGCTGGTCCCGGACAAGGATCTCATGGCACCGTGATCACTCATACAGATTATCTGAAAATACACGGATACATAATAGGATTAGAAATCTCGATTGAAATCCATTTCTTTGGTACCATTAGCAAAACCATCATGTAAACATAACCTTTGCAAAAACAACGTAATAAAATACCCTAGCTTCCGGGTCCTAGTGTTCGTCTTGGTCTAAGCTTGACCTACGGCTTCCTGCAACAAAAGGTAGCATCATGAATAACCCGGAGGTTACTCAGTGAGCGTGGAACGCCCACTAAAATACATAGAAAATCTACGGTTCGCGCCCACCCCGAAACAATCAACAATGATTAACAAACAAACATCACACACAAGAAGCACACAACCAACTCTTAAACAACACGAGATGCAACGGAAGCTAACATGCGACACAATGCAACCTACGGGCCCCTAGTGTACTGTCTTCCATCTGTATAACGTCATGGTGCTGCCGGAGCCGTAACCAATGATCTGAACCGCTAAGGCCCGTTCTCGTTCGTGCCCGACCACAAAGGTTGCAGCAACGAACCCACCATACCCCGTCGGGTACTTCTCGACACAGCAAGGTAGCCAGCCCCGCCATGCCCTTCGAAAACGCAGGCCTTCACGGCACATACGCTCGGCACTGTATGATAACCGGAAGACAGTCACACCACCATGGATTTATCAAGTCCGAACTCCATGTTACGGAACCTGTACCATCTCCAACCACTACATGCTTGACACTAAAGACACTCAATAGCTCAAGCCACTTAATAACCGCAACCAACACACACACTCAATACAATTAACCAGCTCCGCCAGAGCACCACAACCGTGATTCACAACCACACCTTCCCATATGTAACCATTACCAAAACAAATGCTCCACAATCACATGCAACCTAATCCGGATTTGATTTAGCGGCAATAGATAATGACCGTGCCATTTCTATATGCATCCGATTTTTAAGGTCAAGTAAAATTAAGTCCGGATTCGAGTCAAAGGTGCATGCATGAACTAAACGGCCTATGGCAACAATCCAGCAATCAAAACAAGCAAGAAAATCAAACAAAGGCAAGAAGTGAACCCATCTGGTGCTACTTCA
Source organism: Erysimum cheiranthoides (assembly GCA_011420285.2). Lineage (NCBI taxonomy): Eukaryota > Viridiplantae > Streptophyta > Magnoliopsida > Brassicales > Brassicaceae > Erysimum > Erysimum cheiranthoides. The sequence goes on along the minus strand of CM022183.2, from coordinate 7,508,181 downwards.
CCAGCTTCACTACTCAAAGAGGTAACACTACTCACAGAGGTAACAGACTGAAATGACTCGAATCCGCCTGCTAGTCCTATCCGAAAACACCCGCCGTCCCTTAGCCGCGACTTCACCCGATCTCGCTCTTTACCGCCAAGTTCCTTGCCTTGCCGCTGACTTCGCTCTCTTTAGCTCTCTCTAAATCTCCCAATTTCTTTCTAAGGGTCAAAAGTGAGCAACTGAGGGCGAAGAGCTCAATTTATAGAAGTCTCGGGTCGCTGGTTCCGTGTCAAGTGTCATACGAGGTGTCAACGGTCATGGGAGCGTGGTAACAAGTGGAGCTTATTTGCCATGCATGACTCCACGACTCCAGCTGCGTTGTCAAGACGATGCCATGCACGACACCACCTGTTTTCTACTCAAATAACGACTTCCTTTTCATGGCGAACAAGTGGACGGTAGCGACATCCACAGCGACTCCGGCGTTGACACGTAGCCCACTACTACAACTCCGGTGACAAGTGTATCTTTAATTGGCGACGAAACAAGTATCCTCCCTTTGGTATAGATTGCTAGCTCCCTTCTTCATTTCATTTCATTCCTTTTTCCAAATTCTCTAAGTTTCTCGGTCATCGTCCCGTCATGGTCTGTCGTCCGACTGCCCGTATGACTGTTTGCCGAATGCCGAATCCGACACTGCCTTTTTTTCTCCTCTTTGCCTCGACTAATTCCTTTCAAGACACCTGATCTTACTTAATCCATCTTCTTAACCAATTTTGTTCCCTTAATCGTCCAATCAGTTGTATTCGGTCACCACCCATGACCTAAGGTAACATGCAATGACCTGATGTTCGCTTCCTGACCGTCATGGTTCTTCTCTTATTTTTGGATGTCCTCACAAATTTTCTTTTGTACACGGTGTGACTGAATATCCCCTGACACCTGGGAGTTTAGACCGGACATCCTCAAACATCTTCTCTACTCGAATAAGAGGAGAAGTACGGTCAACGTATGCACCGTACGGTCCATCCCGATGATCTTACGTACCGGCTTTCGACCCAAAGTTCCTCGAACAGTGAATTTCCTTCGTTCTTTTTGTAACTTGATAGCTTCTGTACTTCCCTCTGGACTGATGCTTTGTTTCCCTTCTTTCTTTTCCGATTTCTTTTTGTCCCAAGTATCCCGACTATTTTTCTTCCATGCATGGGTCATTACAACATCTAGTTAAGTGTACAAAAGTAGGGATGCAGTCATTAAGTGTACACTAATGAGAGTGTAAACCTAGTTAAGTGTACACTAATGCACAAAAGTACGGATGCAATCATTAGTGTACACTAATGTAGGTGTACACCTAGTTAAGTGTACAGAAATGAAGGTGTACATCTAGTTAAGGGTACAAAAGTAGGGATGCAGTCATTAAGTGTACACTAATGAAAGTGTAAACCTAGTTAAGTGTACAAAAGAAGGGATGTAGTCATTAAGTATACACTAATGAGAGTGTAAACATAGTTAAGTGTACACTAATGAAGGTGTACATCTAGTTAAGTGTACACTAATGAAGAAAAATATGCAAAAATTATAAAAGTGTACAAAAGTAGGGAAGTCATTAAGTGTACACTAATGAGAGTGTAAACCTAGTTAAGTATACACAAATGAAGGAAAATATGCTAAATGTATCGAAGTTATAAAAGTGAAAACAAACACATGAATACACTCATTGGTGTACAGTATTTAGGGTGTACACTAATTCAAACATAATATATGTGGTTTTTCCTATTCTCAATCCAAAAAAAAAAAAACCCAACTTTAATTGATTTAAGAATTAAAGTACCATATGGTTTTTATTGTGTAATTTTGTATAATAAGAGTGTTAGATTTGCTGGAAAAAAAAAAAAGAGTGTTAGATTTGTTGCGGTTTGACCAAAAAATAAAAGAGTGTTAGATTTTCTTTTAGATTCTTTTTACAGCAAATCTTTTTAAGTTTAGAGACTTATGTCATGTTGCTTAAATTATTTTTGACTTTTATCAAAGCTTTTTTTCTTAAATAGAATAGTTGTTTTTACTTTTTAATACGAGTATATATATAGTAGTATCACTTAAATCTTAGGGAACGGAATAACTCTCTACTGTAGTATTTTATTACATTAATTAGTTGACATAAATAACTAAAAATATTGATTTGGGAAATATAACTAGATGAAGTATAGGATTTACATGATAATTGAAGTAACCCATTACAACGATACATGATTACCATCGAAAGCATATCATCTCTAAATAGCAAGGCTGATCATTAATGATCTTCTCAATCTGTCTAAGGAGGTAAAGATCTAACATTGCTTCTTACATTAATACTTCACTAGATCTGTGACCCCGCGCGATGCGCGGGATTTTACTTATAAACTATTAACAATATAAGTCGTGATTATAAATATATTGAATTTTAAAAGATAAATCTATATAGACATAAACCTATTTATGAAATAATATATAATATAGATTTTATTAAGAATAATGTTTATCTTGAAAAAAACAATGAATTCTTAGGTAACACGTGGTAAAAAATTAGCTGAAAAAATTCAGAGAAATATAAAACAATCTCGAGCATGTCATGTTCATACATCTTTTTGAATTTAGTCAATTTTTCTTGAAATTATTTCGCTGTCATTTTTTTCGTCATATTCTAAGTTGCAGTCGTTCACCTCGCGGCATTTTATCTCTTTTCACGTTATTTTCGTTAAAATAATTGATTAGATTTTTGATTCATTATAAACTTATATTAAAATTATTTTATCTTTATCTATTTCATTTTTATATTTTATTTTTTCTTGTCTATTATAAAATGTTATTTTTCCTACATATTAAATTTTATCTTTGGATTCTTCCTATTCTCATACATTGCATTTTTCATGGAACATTGCACTCTAACGTTATTGTTTAAAGAAATCTTGTATCTAATTGTACTTTTAAATCACAATTCTTTCCTTAAATATATTATACAATTATATATAAATATTTTATCTTGATTTTGGATACATACTTTTTTCTTTAAAAATAGATATTCTTATTTCGTGTAATCTAAATTCTATAGTTTACTATCATATAAACTTTTTTTAATCTAAATATTTTATAACTCTTGAAAAAGTTAATGTCTTTTTAGCGTGATAACATCTTTTTTTGTTTTCTACTTTTCATATATAAATTATATGTGTTTGAAAATTATCTATATGTATCTAATTTCTATTCATATTTTTATCTTATATATTTTTGTGTTGTGTTTTATTAATTCATTAACTTCTATTTTTGAACTAACTATTTGTATATTTATCCTATTTTTTATCACATATTTTTGTGTGTTATATTATATTACTTTTTATTTATATTAAACCATGTTATTGTTTATGAACAAATATTTTCTTTTATTAAAAGATGATAATATAAAAGTATGTGAATTTTCTTTTTTTAATGTTTCTTCTTTTAATAAATAAATTGAGTGGAACTTTTATAAAGTCATATATATAGTTTAAATTTTGATATCAACCAAAATGATTTAAGTGGTAATTTGGTTTGGGATGCACTCTTTAAATGCTTAAGGTAAGGAGTTCGAATCTTTTTAGTGACATTTTGTACATATTAAAATTTATGATGATGTGTACGCTGATGTATCGCCTATGTGGACACCCTAAGAGGAGAGAAAACTCTCCTATTATATATATAGACTAGGTTTAAAACTCGCGCTACGCGCGGGATATTTCTAAAAATTATTAGTAAAAATATTGTATGACCAACCATATTTATTGAAATTTTTGAAATATAATTTTTTATATATCTAATATTTAAATTACTATTGTAAAGAGTTGAATTTAAATACACAATTATAAAAAAAATTATACAATTTTTTGTTCTTTTTTATTGCACCTTTAGGTTTTTTTCGTTGTTTCAAATGAACATCTTTTTAGTTAATAACTCTCTCTTTAGTTTGAGATTTTGTGGATGACCGGATCTTTTCACCGACGATATTTTAATTGAATGTAATGAAATAAGTTGTTATGATGCATCAAATATATGGTGGAGACTAACTTATGTGACTTTCTCATTTTATATTCGTAAATTTACTATTATTCTTTTTTTAATCAAATCATCTTAATTAGTATACATTTAAAAAAAAAATCTATTGAGAACAAATCTTTCTAACTATAATTCACTATTATTCTTCTTTTTTCCTTACTTCATCTTAGTTACTATAGCTCATGAATTCTTCAACATTTAACAAACATTGTGGTATTGAAACTATTATTGTCAATGACACCACTATCATCATCCTGCAAAAGAAATAGTGATTAATTACTATAGAAAGGCTAAGAAAGGCTAAATAATACAAACTTTAAGAATTATTTGGTTAAGAAAGGCTAAATATTTGGTTAAGAATTATTTGAGAATTATTTGGTTAAGAAAGGCTAAATAATACAAACTTTAATCATTATTCTTTACTAAAATATATTGTATGTATTTGAGAATTATTTCGTACTCAAGACATAATGTGCATGCAATGTAGTGCCAGCCACAGTGACGTGATTTCTACGATCGTAGCAATGCAGCAAAAAGTGGCTATCTACTCTATAAATATACTTGTAAGAAACTAAGAAAACAGTAAACAAATATTTGATCTCAATGTTAAACTAAAAAATTTGGAAATAAAAGAAATGTAAATTTTCTAAAATATTACGTAGTAGAGAAATGTAAAATGTAAATTTTCTAAAATATTATGTAATCGAGAAATGTAAGCTTCCTAAAATATTACGTAGTGGACAAATGTAAAAAGTTGGTTGAAGAAAATAATATAGAAATAAGATAAATAGAAACTTCCTTAAATATTACGTAGTAGACAAATAAGAAAAGTTAGTTTTATATAGTATAGATTTTAAATGAAGAAAATAATTTGGAAATAAAAGAAATGTAAATTTTCTAATTATAATATATAAATTTTCCTTTTTGTTTAGTAGATATCGTCAAACAAAAAGAAACTCTAATTTTACACCTCCTCTTAATTTTATATAAATACATTGCTTGATCTTCACTTTCACATCATAACTAACCCCTAAATTTTTTTAGTTTGATATTACATTTAATTATTACATGAAAGTTTTATTGAAATATTAATGGTGTTTAGTTTTATGTAAATTTGCAGGTTGGATTTGTGATGTAGGAAGCGTCTAGAGCTCTTTCTACATATTTTCCTTTTTTTTTTAAAGTGTTTTCCTTTTTAAGTGGTTTCCTTTTCTAATTAGGATTCTAGTAATTTTCCTATTTTATGCATTAGGCTTTCTCTATAAATAGAGACCTAGGTAGTATGTTTTAGACACATCTTTTATCATTCTTATTAATCAAAGTCTTCGAGTTTTCGAGCTTTATCTTTCTGGTGGATTCCAGAGAATATTTCTTCAAGTTTGTCGCTTGCAAACTTGATTCTTTAATTCTAGATCCAACGCTTGTTGATCTAGTGCATTCCGACTGCGTCAAGTGGTATCAGAGCAGGCAATCTCCTGTCTCTTTTCTGACGACGTCAAGTGATGGCTCTGAGATATACGAGATGGGAGGAGACCGTGGATATTCCCGAGTTTCACGGTGGAATATCTAATGATTCATTGCTATATTGGTTCAAGGACGTTGAAGAAATTTTGGAGTTTCAAAACGTTTCGGAGAAACGATTAGTTTCGCTTGTGGTTGAGAAATTTCGAGGACAAGCAAAGTCATGGTGGCGACAAGTGAAGACGACACGTGAGCGAGCTGGCAAGAGCCCTATTATATCTTGGGATAAACTTAAGCAGAAGCTTTGTGCGACCTTTTTACCTCATCATATGATGTATAAGCGTTTGCCAAATCCGGTTCGACATGGTGGAAACAAACGTGAGAAGAAACAGCCTAGGGTTCAACATGAAAACATAGATGTTACAACTGATTTTACCAACGTGGTGAGCGCGTTAACGGATCCAATCTTCCTCAACAATTGGAAGTTGATGATCAACCAAAAGAAGAAGGTGATCATGTTGTTATTGTTGAGAATCCAAGTCCTGAAGAAGAAGAAGAAGAAGAAGAAGAAGAAGAAGAAGAAGAAGAAGAAGAAGAAGAAGAAGAAGAAGAAGAAGAAGAAGAAGAAGAAGAAGAAGAAGAAGAAGAAGAAGAAGAAGAAGAAGAAGAGAAAGAAGAGAAGAAAGAAGAAGAAGAATAGAAGAAGAAAGAAGAAGAAGAAGAGAAGAAGAGAGAAGAAAATAGAAGAAAGAAGAAGAAAAAAGAAGAAGAAGAAGAAGAAAAGAAGAAGAAGAAGAAAAGAGAGAAGAAGAAGAAAAGAAAGAGACAGAAGAGAAGAGAGAAGAGAAGAAAGAAGAAGAAGCAGCGAAGAAGAAGAGAAGAGCAAAAAGAAGAAGAAAATATAAGAAAAGAGAAGAGCAGATAGAGAACCAGGGCAAATCAGATCCGCCGAAGAAGAAGATCCCCAAGAAGACCTCGAAGAAGCACCGACCTACAACCCTCGCCATCCTCCTCCTACGACTCTCCGCCGTATCCCTCCTCCAAGCCTGAAGCACGCCTCCCTCCCCGCCCCCACCTCCTCGCCTCACCCCGCAATCGCATCCTCCCCCACCTCCCAGCTCCCTCAGCTCAAGGTTTTTCTGACCACCCTAGGAAATGACATAATCTTCTCATAAAGAAGATGTTTCTTTGCTCAACGGAAGCTCATAACTGGAGGAGACGATAATTCCGGAAGGGGTTTTAGTTATCCAACATGTTTCCAAGGAGGTTGTGTCAGTTGCGCAAGACAAGAATATGTTTCTTCATCATGCTTTGCCTACTATAAAGTTGCAGTGTGGAGTTTCCAACTGGAGTATCGGAGCTGTTTTTCCTCGCTTGGACCCTTGTTACAAATTCACGACAGTTATTTGTGGGGGTGACGTTGCTTGCGAACCAAGAAAGTTAATGACATGTGAATTGCAAGGTGTTTGTCAACGGGCTGTAATGGTTTTTGTGTTTTCAGCTTCACAGTACAAAGCAGCACACATTAGGAGGCGTGACTTGGTGTTTGAACCAGATGATAACAGTGTTAAGGGCACAGAGGATCTCGTGGTTACACGTGTTCAAGGAACCTTGGAAGCTACATTTTTTTTAACAGTTACTCTATATGGAGAAAGTAGTAGCAAGTTGCACTTAAGGTGGAAAAAGAAATGCCATGAAGCTCGTAAGCGAAAGCATTATGAATTGATAGAAAAAGTTTTCTTCAATGTCAAACATTACGGTTCAGATTCATGGGCTAATAAGTGTTGCAACGGAGAAGACAACAATCTAGAGGAAGGGCCAAAGATTCTATTTGATTTTAAGGAGTTGAGTTCTGATGGATATCTACATGACTTCCCTCCCATGCGGGATAAGGTAGATGAGGTTCTGCATCAGTGAAGATAACTCGAGGACGAGTTCTTCAGAGGTGGAGGAGTCTGATGCAGGAGCAAAAAGCTTTATTTTCCTTTTTTTTATCTTATGTTTTCCTTTTTGGCTTTTGAGTATTTTTCCTATTCTTTTAGGTTTTTACTTTTCTTAATTTCCTTATTTCTAAGTAGTTTACTTTTTATTTAGTTGGGATTTATCTATATAAAGAGATCCTATGTGTTTTGAAAGATGAACTATTATTATTTCTTAATCAAAGATTAGAGTTTATCTCTTTCTCCTGGTGGATTCCAGACCCCTGTTCTGGTGGATTCCAGAATTCTATCCCTTTTCTGGTGGATTCCAGAATTTTATCATCAAGTTCATCGCTTGTGAACTTGTTTTCAATTCTAGGTTTAACGCTTGCTTAACCTAGGGTTTTCCGACTGCGTCCGACTGCGTCAAGCTCTGAAGCTTGACAAGTTCACAAGCGATGAACTTGATGATAATTCTGGAATCC
>CM022183.2:7480438-7500166 GCA_011420285.2 Erysimum cheiranthoides | reverse complement strand
CTTCATCCGGTCGAGCTTACGACCTAAACCAAGCGCTGAATGGGAGGCAACCCATTGTGAACCAGCTCTACACGCAGAATATGCGCATTCTCCAGGTTCATCTGTGTTACCTTTCTGTCTTGGATTTTTCTTACACACCGGGACGGTGTGAAGTAAGTCTGGGGGAGGAATGTAACCATTCGTACTAACATTTTTATTATGTCTTTTTGTTTTATTTGAGTCGTTTTATTGAGTCAAAATAGTTGGAACTTGGAACTTCTTTTGTGAATCGTGTGTTCGTACTAACATCTTCTGCTATTCCGTCATGATTATTCTTTTAAAGAGCCGAAGATTGGAACGCCATAGCCGAACAACTCACCAGAAGTCCCTATCTCTTGGAAATCCGATTGACTTGGCGTTGACTCCACCCATGACAAGATGCTAATTTGGACTTAATCTTCTCAACTTGGGGCTTGGTATACATCGAACGCGACCTCTGACTCAATGCTTCCCAAGACGCGCCAGAAAAGAAAAGAAGTATGGATTCCCCTCTCTTCTCCTGAAAAAGAAAAAGAAGAAAAAAGAGAAAAAGAAAAGGGATGTGGTAACAAAGAAGTGGGCCGAGGGATGTGTGGTTACCCCCTTGCATACTTCGGACTCATGAAAACCAACCCCGGGCCTAAAAAGAAAGGAGATCGAAAAAAAAAAATAAAAAGATACCCTAGAAAAGTAGGGAGAAATCGATCTCAAAAGAGTAAAAGAGAAGAGGAGGAAAGGAACCATAAGAAGAGTGTCTTGGGAGCTAGAGGAAGGTAAGCGTCTACGCGATCTTTGATCGATACTCCCTCGTTGAGACCGCATGCTTGTAAAGAATGAATTTAGGGAGTCAATAATGGAGATTTTGGAGCTTCCTTGAGATCTCGGGACATCAGTACGGAGGGTTGCTAAGCCGATGGTCATTACATGTTGTAAGCTCAAACTTTTGAGTGATGGGTTTACGGAAAAAGTATGAAGATTCTCGAGAAGTTGTAAGTTCCTGTTTTTCAAACCTTTCTCGTTAAGATTTGTGTTTCTGATTTGTTCTTACTTGAGGACAAGCAAGGATTCAAGTCTGGGAGAATTGATGAGCCCCAAAATTACCGTTTTCTATATAGGATTTAGGTTTGTATATTGAGTCAACTAACTTATATTAGATAGATATTAGGATTATTTGCTTCACTTAGTGTATTACAGGTCTGAGAAGCAAACATTGAAAAAGAAGGAGTTTTGGATCAATTTGGATGCAAATATACATTGAAAGATGCAGAGTCCAGCAGACCCGTCAGAAGTATGGCCTCAGACGAAGACCTTTCCACCGTTAGAAGTATGGCCTCAGACGAAGACCTTTCCACCGTCAGAAGTATGGCCTCAGACGAAGACCTTTCCACCGTTAGATCATTCTGAGATTTTGACACAAGATAGCTAAGGGAATTAGCTTTCATCTCCAAGTAGTTTGAAGGAAATCCAACGGTGCAATCAAGAGTTATGGTCGATTTACTGAAGACAGGTCAACCTGCTGACGAAGCCGACACTGACGAGAGTGAGGATCGACCGGTCCAATGTTGGGATCGATCGATCCCATGAAGAACTGCGGCCCAAGCCCATGAAGATAAGGACCGATCGATCCAGCCCATAGATCGACCGGTCCACCGCCTCTTTTGCCTCTTCTCCAAGATTTTCCATTTCTTTTCTTTCCTTTTGTTGCTCTCTCCTTTTCCTATATAAAGGAGGCACGACCCCTTGTATTAGACACACCGAAAATCATAATTCACTTTATTACTTTTCTTTAGTTTGTGGGCAAGAGACCTAAAAGCTCTCTAGCTCCTTTTTAGTTTTATTTTAGGAAATAAAGATGTTTTCATTTATTGATGCTTTGTTTCCTTTTCCATGTCTGAGTAGTTTCCTTATTAGGTTTAGGGTTTCGGAAGGGATGTGATTAATTCGTTAGGTTGTTAGTTTGGGAATTTAGGTTTATAGTTCTTCATCTATTGTTGTTCTTAATGCTAGAATTAGACTGATCACCTAGTTCTAAGATCTCAGGCGACTCAACTAGGCATGAAAGTGGTGTTAGTCGCTAGAGCCGACATTAGGCGAGCAAGGTTTCATGACTTTGAGGCGAAAGTCCTGGCAATGACATCTTGTGAACTCATCAATCTTATTCTTAATGCTAGTATTACTCTAGGAATCGCGCGAGAGCGGGTTGTCTAAAATAGTATTACTAAGTAGGTATTTGCGCGAGAGCGAGATGTCTTATTAATTGTGAATTGAGTTCAAGAACTATTCTTTAACATTCCTTTACTTCGATTTGCTTGTTGTTTCACATCCTGGAAGAATACCCTAGACCTAATGCTTGTCTCATTATTGAATTTCCTGTTTGAATCAATAATTGCTTAAAACAAATCTCTTAATTTGCTCCTAGCTGTATTTAGTCTAATTGTCTTATAGTGCAACTTTGGTCTCTGTGGATTCGACCCTTTAATACTACAACTGATTGCCGTATTTGATCCGGTAGTTGTTTTATTCTAGGTTTATACTACAACCTGACCAGGAGACCTGAAAATCAGCTCTCTGAATGGCAGCGCATAAGCTGTGGGAACGACAAGGGTAAGCCGAGATCAGTACTTGTGCCTTATATATGTCGAGCTGCCCAGCGCACTCGTAACACAGAGACCGGTTCTCTGATGAACGCGCGCGATAAGTTACTTGATGTAAGCCGGGAGACGTCCTGCGGCAAGGACACTTCCAAGCGTCGATATTCACCCGAGCTCGTTATTACGGATACTCATTCAGGTGTCGCTCGGAGCTCAGTTCGCTGATCGATCTCATTTCGCGCAAAAAGTTCAAACTACACTTGCACGTCAAGCAATATCACGACGATCTGACTATCAGTTCGGGAATCTACTTCCCGAAGATCACTAATGATCAGTCATTCACGATCAAACAAGCAGATAAACGAAAGCCGATTTACTTAGAAATCGCGAAATATCCGAAATTAAAAGCCCAAAAACGGGCACCATGTCCAAAACAAAGATTTAATAAAGCCCACACACGGGCTGATTAACAAAAAAAATACATTTTTTGAGGAAGCACGGCAACCCTAGCCGCCCTTTCACTTGCCCTCACCGCGGCAGAAGCTCTTCACCTCCTCCGGCATTGGAGCCACCTTGTCCAATCCAAGACGAAGCCACTCCTCGGGCGGTGCTTCCAAACGCCTCATGGATCTCTCCATCTCAAACACCGTATACATAGCATCGGCGTGGTGACGGAGGTAGTCCCAGTGAAGATCCTTCACCTACACGATCACGGAATCAAGATTCTCAAGACACTAAAACTTAGAATCAGAACAACACACGCACAGAGCAAAACTCTTACCGTTCTGATCCATTCCCGAGAACGCTCCGCCGCCCCCGCCGGCAAGGTAGCAATGAAGTCTTCGAGATCATTGACGCGTCCGTACTTGAACCCGCGATCCTTCGTCTCGAAATCAGGGATTTTGATGGGATTGACTCTGAGAGCACTAGAATCCTTCCAAGGGTCGAAGGGTTCATCAGTCTTCTCTTTCGATTCCCGCTTCCAACTCGGGACATAAAAAGTACCCCTCGGAGGCGACGGAGGAGCCGAAGCAAGAGTTCGCCGCGGCGGAGAGCGGGAGCGATACCTCTCGCTATGCCCCGGAGAAGCTGTGTCTTCCGACTCCACATACTCCTGATTCTCCTCCTCGGAAGAGAAAACGGTGGTAGGAGAGGTGCTACGTGACCGGATACGTTCGTCATACGAATCAGACATCTTGATTCTGAGATCTCAAGAAGGAAATATCAAAGCAAAAAACAAGACGCAAGAATCCAGAGGATCGAGGCAATAAGGAAACCACAACGGTGCAAAGTCTCATTAATCGACAAGACTATCGTCGCAACTTTTCACTTTCTCACCCGCATCAAGGGCAGAATCGTCAAAACACACATCACACAAACAGCGGCTAGGCCCAGTTCGCTGGCCCAGTCACCGATCTCACGAGCCCATCAATGGTAAAATACAGACCAGTTCGGAACAACACCGAAGTAAAAAGCAAACATTTTTATTGCGAAAGAAGATTGCACATCGAAAGGACAAAAGTACTGAAGCAAATTATAGAAGCAAGAGCAAACTTGACACAAAGGTCTAAAACAAAATAGAAAGGCAAGATCACTCGTCTTCCTTCTCCAACGTCTCCCTATGGCGCTTCACAACCAGACGCAGCGGCTCAGGCATGGGATACTTCCGCTGAAGATCGAACCTCTCCTAGTCAACCGGACGAGTTTCCAGCGCTCTCAGTTTCTGCTCGACGTCGTCGAGGTTCTCAACAACCTTGGCCCTCTTCACGGCAAGACGACGGAGCTCAGCTTTCAACTCCACCTCCCTCCGGTCCAGGTTCTCCTTCTTCAGGCGGAAGTGTTGAAGGTCGTAGGAATACCCCCCGTGGAGAACACGCAACTTCACCACAAAAGAATTCCGAAATCAGAGAACAAAATGTCACTAAAAGGAACTACAAAAGGAAAGAAGAACTCACGTTCTGAACGAACTCGTGAGCCTCACGAGCTTCCGCGTCACAAGAGAACCAAGAAACCATGAAATTCTTCACGGCATCAGGAGCAAAGTCACCGTCGGACTCACACTTCACGGCTCCACGCGCCGCCTTGGCAGCACTAGCCCCAAGGAAGCAGTCCACGCAATAGTCCCTTAAGCGCCACGGCATGGGAGCAACACGAGCCAACTCGAACCGAATCCAGTCCCTTGGATGGGATTCCAGCCGCCTGAGAATGGCCTCATACTCGACACGCTGAGTTTCCACGTTCCTGATGCGCTCGCGGATCTCGGCGTGCTTCCTCTTGAGCGCAAGAAGGAAGGCCTCAATGTCGGCTCGATCAGCCTGACTCAGGGTTTGTAGAAAGTTCCATGGAACTCGGATGAAGTCAAAGAGCTCCCCACCACGAAGAGCTTCATCACGACGGCACAACACCGGAAATAGCCTTCCCGACAAGTCTAGAGCGCACACCAGAGCAGGATGCTTTGCCTCCCAGAGGCGAGGAGCGGACACGGTCCCAGAGCTGGAAGTGGAGCCGGATGATGACATCGCAAACAGAGGAGGAAAAAGGAAGCTGAGATGATGTTTCGATGGGCAAAAGTACTATAGCGACCTCCTATTTATACTCGGAGATCGCTATCACGTCGAATCTGAAGAAGATATTCGTTCTCAACTACAAGGAAACAAGATTATTCTAGAAGATACGATCTACTCATCAAATCATAACACCCTCGAGGATAGCGAGATCTTATCAAGGGAGAAAACAAAAAGTAATTAAGTTCTAATCTTAATTCAAAATACAAGGCACCACGCCTTAATAATTAAGTTCGCGACAAAAGGAAAGTCAAATATTATACATTTATGGAGCCGTGTGGTGAGCACAAAACGAACTATGGCGCCTTCTCAGAAGCAGAATCTTGGAGGGCATTCACTTCACCAATCACCCCGACGTTAGTTCCATGCTGGTCAATCTCCGGTGGAACGACCAATGGGGCGTCATCTGATCCCGGCGGTGCAGGAAGAAAGCAGCCAAAGGATCTGGAGTCATAACTAACTCAAGCTTCTTCGGGTCATTGAGATTGAGAGCTTTGGCGGCTTTCTCCGCCGCGAATCGTTGCTTTTCTAGCTCCTCGAGGATCCCATCACCAACCTGGGCGCGCCCCTTGCTGACCAAAAAGTTAATCATCTCTGAAATACCTTCAGCCTGATTATGGATCGAGAGAACCCCTTCCGCCTGCTCCTGCTCCTTCAGATATTTCGCCACCTCATCAAGACGCCTCTGCCCCTTGGCAACAACTTGAGCGACCTGCCTAGCTCGGGACTTCCTCAATCTAACACACTCCGCCTCAGCCGCCTCTTTGGCAGCAACAGCCGCCTTCAGCTCACATTCTCTCGCAGCCAAAACCTGAGAGGCCTCATCAACGGACGTCTCCAAGGCAAAGCACCGGTCTTTCAACACGGTGTTTTGGCTTGTCAGGTCAGCAAAATGCACCTTCAGATCTTTCAAAGCCCGAGCCATCCTGTCGAACTCCTCAGAGGAACTACTAGAAGACTTCTCAGCAGAAGCGACCGTCTTCTCGTAGTCACAAACCATGGAATTCGCAAAACCAACCATCTGCAACCAATATCAGCGAGTTAGGCACGACGGACTGACAACTTCGGCCATTGAACAAGAGATACAATACCCGGAAAATCGATTGAGCAAACTCCTCGTATTGATCAGAACACTTCAACTTCGTGAAATCTAAGATCGGCCCTCGCGGTCATCTTCACCTGGCTGGCCAGGTGGGCGCACGACATGCGGTCATCAACCAGAGGGACGTCCTTCTTGCAGTTAAATTGAACGCTGTCATTGAACCCCGGCACGTTCGGCTTGGCCCTTTTGACGGAAGGCTTCAAATTAGAAGATGATGGAGCACCTCTCTTCTTGCCTGACAAGAGTCGACGGCGTCGGGAGTCTCGACGACGACCTTGTCACTCCTCCTCTTCAGCCGGAGCTCAGCAGAAGGCTCCACCTCAGTCCCAGCGCGGTCCGGTTCACGAACTCCCTTCAGCTCGGAAGGAACGTCAGGAAGAGCGACCTCGTCAATGAGCTCTGTCGAAGGAACAGCAACAGCCGGAGTCGTTTCCATCGCGTCTTGAAGAGTAGAAGCGAAGTCTGCAGCGAACTTGGCCACCCTCACCATCTTTGCAACAGTAGCAGCAACCCTCTCGTTGGTGATATCAGTCCAATCTCGCTCCGGGATGGATTTGATGCTGTCAAAAGCTTCACTAAAATCCTCCGAAAGCTCCTTGGTGTGGAAATGCTTTCCTGCCAAAAGAAAATAAAGCATCAAAATCCAACTTACATCAAAAGAGAAGTCCGTATTCTGATCAAACTCTACCAGGCGAATGACTCCACTGTCTCAACCTCCCGACGCGGAGAGATTCAAAGGATTTCTCGTCTACTCGAACATAGAAGTACTTGGTTTCCCAAGCCTCGTACTTGCTCTCCTTTCCGCCAAGAAGGACGTTATAGCGAGGATTCATGTTTATCACAAAATATCCGGCGTAACGCCCTGTTCTCTTGATATCCGTGAGCATCTCAAAAAACAGAGGACCTACACGAAATCCGGCTTCGGCACCCAGGACAGCAATCGCAACCACATTACAGATGGCCGCTGGTGACAGCTGAGAAATCGCCAGCTCATGACGAGAACAGTACTCGAGCAAAAGAGACGGAAGAGGAAACCAGAGGTGGCACTTTTCAAAGTAAGCTTCATAGAGGCAAACGTAACCCCGAGGAGGAGTCCACGGCCTCTGATCTTTTCCAGGAATGACGAATCGTACCCCGGAAAAGCCGCGAGATTTAAGTAAATGCTTAACATTCTTGACTTTCGACACCGATATAGGACCTGAAACGCTTCCATCTGAATCGACCCCTGCCTCGAGATCAAATTCGAGACGTTCAAGCGAAGCCGGAGCATCACCGGCCGCAGGACTGCCGTCATCATCAACCGGAACATGGTCCGCCATTCCAATTTCTCGCAATTCGGCGGACCCAGACCTTTCTCCTTTAAAATCAGACCGCAAACCCTAGCTCCGTCCGGTTTCGAAGGATCGGCCGATTTCGGAGACCCGCGCCTCTTCTTCTGTTTGTTCAGAAGGCGTTGGGCCGCCGGGAACCTTATCAACGGGGTGTAATCTTCGGAAGACGTCGAAGAGCTCATTGTTCTAATCTTTCTAGTTATAGCTAAAATCGATATTCGAATCAATATAAATACAAGGATGAAGAAGAATGGCGAAAGTTACCTTAGTCGAAGAATCAAGTGCACTGAAGAAGGAGCAAGCGTCGTGAAGAATCAACGGCCCGTTTAGAGATCGAAACACTTTTAAGCCCGGTTGTCTTATCGACCGCTTATCCAATCTAACACGTGCCTGCACACGTCAGCAAACCAGCTTGCAGTAGAAGTCGGGAGAAGAAGTCGCATTTCGGAATAATCCCGCTCAAATCCAAGTCAAAATTCAAATTCAATTCGCTGAACTCATCCTTCCTTCACCGAACTGGGGGGGGCTAATTGTTGGAGAGTGATTTAGCACCACTCGGTTAACCTGGATTGAACCGGGATTTACCCCAATCGAACAACAATTTCGTCTTACCAAAACCGCACTCGACCTTGTCAGCTCGGTCGAAATATGAGCTCGGGACCTTTGAGCTCGGGACAGGTCCGAGCCAAAGATAAGATCAAATATTTCAAGATATTCGGAGATGATTCGAGAAGATCCTCATTAACAGCTCATTAATAACGGAATTTGATGCTTGGAAGAAGGCTTGGAGAAGAGGGTATGCGAATCTAGGGCATCACTCTAGCTATAAAAAGGGGGTCTCGCCTCTTTCACAGGGATGGGCAATTTTTCAAATCGGAAGAACCCTAATTCGATCATTTTGTCTCTTGCAATCGTGTTGTTAAAGAGTTTAATCTCAAATCAATAAAGGAATCCGTTTTCGATTTTTCTTGAGATCTTTTTCAATTTCGGTTTTCGATATCTGGCATCCACAGGTATCCACATATGCATTCACCTAAGCATTCACCTAAATAATATTATTATTTTTTATATTAAAGAATATTTCAAATGTTCATTTAATACATATTTATCACTTATAATTAATAAAAAATTTAATTAAATAAAAACGAATTAATTACACTAAATAAAATCTTAAAATAGTGAATAATAATACTATGAAAATTTTATAGTTAAAAAAATATAACTAAACTTTTAACAATAAATTTGAATGTATATTAAATTCTAGATTTGTAAAAGTACATCATAAATGCAGTTTTCACAACTACCAAGATATGGTAAGAAACAACATAATTCAAATAATACAATCAATCCATCTCAATCATTTTTACCCAAATCCAAATCCTAATTGCGACTGAATTATGACAATCCAACTACTAATTAAACATAACTACCATGAAGAGAAACTACTTAATAAGAGAAATAACTACCAAGATATGCAGAGGAATAACACAATCCATCGTCTCAATCATTTCTTTGCCATTCGAGTTTTCCTTTTCTCAGACCTGAGTCGCCTTCTGAAATGAGTGATGAATCGATCCGCCTTTGTATCAACGTCTGTATTATCAGAATCTCCTGAGCTGCTTTCGTCACTTGCTATCCATGCATAGATCTTCAGAGGCTTCATCTTGAATCCCGGAGGAGGTGGCGCTCGCGGGGAAGAAAGCAGATCAGAGGATGAATGTGCTGGAGACGAGAAGGCCAAAGGCGGAGATGACGAATTGAGTGTGATAGACAAATTATTAGATTTCTTGAAAAACATAAATTTTAATATATTAAATTTTATGAAGTTCGGTTTATTAAAAATGAGCATAAAGACAAAAACAAATTAGTAGATGTATAAAAATAACATGAAAAATATAAAAGAAAAAGTTAACCGAATAATGATAAATCATCGAAACTTTTGAAAAAAAAAAGTGTAAAAAGACTAAATATTTGTTTACAAAAGAGCGAGTATAAATAACTTTTATTGAATGATATGAACAATTTCTATACAAAATTCTTTCGAATAGTTTTATAATTATTTTCATATATATATATATATATATATATATAACATATGAGAGTTTTAAAACAAATGATGATATTCTTAAAATCATAAATGATTTTCCTTGGAAACTTATAAAATAGTTATAAAACGAGAAACGAATAAAGTTTTAATGTTTATAAAAGTTTTACACCAAAATAGGAAATAAAGAATCAAGGTCACATGATTTAGAAATTTACATCAAAGTACATGATAAATAGATATGATACATAGTTTTTATAATCGAGTAGAAATCCGACATACGTCATGAACCCAAAAATATGTTTAACAGTTCTATTTTTAAGTTAATTATTATTTACATAAAAGATTAAAAAAATAGATATAATGTTGATGTTATATAGATGATGTTAATAGTATAATACAAAATGTTTTATACCTGTATATGATCTTAAGTATAGTTTTAAGAAATTGATAAAAAAAAAAATAATAATAATAAGCAAAATATAAGCAAAATATAAGCAAAACATAATTAAAAATATAAAGACTTATAACGAAAGTATTAATATTGTTATACACGCGAATCGTCTGGGTTTTCCTCTAGTAGGTTTATATTACAAAGTAGACGCATATATGCACATATTTACATTATTGCATAATTTGCAATATGCCAAGTATTGACTTCCCTTTTTTTTTGCTTCTTGTTTGAATTGATGGATCATACCTATATTATATGTTTTGTCCAAAAAAAAAAATAACCTACATTATATGTTTTTTTTATTTTTTGGCAAAATTCTACATTAAATGTATTAATCGTTTTTTCTATACTTTTTCTCTATTTCTTTTGACCAAAAAAAGATTTCATGTAAAAATAAGATATAATGATTGTTAAAAAAGCTTCAGCAAAAAGCAATTAAAACTAGTTTTTATATAAAAGCTATTAAAACCAGTTTCGAGGACAACTATATTATTTGGGGTGGTGAATATGTTGATCATCTAGTACTAGTAGCTAGATCACAATCCAAAGTATAACTATAGGTTCAACTGTTTTTTTTTACTTGGTATCGGAAGAGTTGTGGACTTACATATTGACTCCTCGAAAGTAAATTCGGCAATTTACGTTAAAATAGAAGCTGGCTTGGCACATTAAACCAACTTCAAGTAAGTTAACCAGTCAAACCATGTAATCTAATATATGCAAGGCACATTAAACCAACTTCAAGTAAGTTAACCAGTCAAACCATGTAATCTAATATAACTTAAATTATACTATCTACTAAAAATCTTAGTAGATTTATATCAACCGAGTTAATACATATACAAAATTTTAGTTGGATTTTTATAATCCAAATTAAATTTAACGATTTTTTCATATTTATTCACTGACACGTTTCATTAAAATAAATGTAAAGCTTAATTAACATGCATGTTGCGAACAATTTCTCAACTTTAAATTATGTATATAAATGGGAATTTTATAATAACCACACAAAACATTGTGCCATAGGAACATTGAAAAAAATATTTGAAATAAAACGTAATACCTTGAAATATAAAATAAAAATGCTATTTGAATTGACCATTGCTATTTTAAATTAAAGTGATCTATTTGAACTGAACCTTCAGGTACACGCGGTTCAAGTCCCATGGATTTACAGTTACCTTCAACCAAATTCAAGTACAATCTTAAATCCTAAACAATCACAAGTTTCCTCAATAAACCATATATTGTATGTTCCTTCAATTTTAGAGGATTAACATTTATCTAATTAAAAATACAAGGTTCCAATTTGTTACATTGCAGAACCAACTACAACTAGTGATTAAACAAGGAACACCACTTCACCTATACATCTATTGTATATCTTGTTAAGACGAACATGAAAGGCAAAAGGTTTAGTGTAATTCGAATTCCGAGTGAAGTACAAGTTTCTGCTCGCATGACTCTTCTAAAGCTTTATTGTACTATTTAATTCATTACTCACTTCATCAACATATTTCATAGTAGTGAATATAGAGTTTTTTTGAAAAAGTTTTTTTAAAATCATATATTTTAAATTTGTTTATTAATTTCAATAGACACATATTAGAACTGAAATAATAATTTTAAAAAGTATATTAGAAAATGTTATGCAGACTACATAGACATTAACAAATACATCATTCTATGTAAAACAAAAATAGAGTTGAAATTAAACAACAATCTACGTGAAGCGGAAGGAGTTTGTCATTCCGGCTAATCATTAATTTCACTTAATTATTGTTTCAAATCATTAGGGCTTATTATTATTATACCCATGCAATTTTACTTTTGGAGAAAACATGATTCCAAAAAGCTACCTACAAAGGAAAAATAAAAGGAAAAAATAGAGTTACATTGCATGGCCACATGGTGTATGCAAACATAGTAGGTAAGGGAAAACCCTAGAATAATACTTTCATCAAAGTGGTCTCGAATGTGGTATATATGCATGGCTCTAAGGACATGCAGCGAGCTTGGCAAGAACACCAACAGCGATAGAGTTGATGTAAGTGCAAGGCTCTGTGTATACAGAGGTCCATCGCAAATCTTGGAAGTTGTCTTGACGATCAGGTCCTCCCAAGATTGCTCCGGTGAGTTCGTTAGCGTTAGGCTGGTTCTTGTTGTACCATTTCACGAAGCTCAATGGACAGCTTAGAGGCGCGTTTGCTTCAGACATTGGCACTGAGGCTCCTCTGTGATGTGCTTGTTTTGGTGGGTTTGGTCCGAACCCAACCATGTACGATTGTCCTCTTGGGTTATGACCTAGTATGTAGTCAATCTGAAACGTGCATAGAATAGAGAACCTCAGGCCATTTTCTTGTGTGAGAATACATCCGGTATATACAGTAAAACCTCTATAAATTAATACAGTTGGAACTATCATATTTTATTAATTTATCGAATTATTAATTTATCGATATGCTAATTGAACCGAAAAATTAATTTGAGACCGGAAAAATATATGATATATCTAGATATTAATATATATCACTTTATAATTCAAATTTGAAAAGACATTTGAGATCTTCAATTTACAAATAGGTTTTTTTTTTTTAATTTTATTTTATTCAGATTCAAAACTAGTTATCGTGTTCTTTTGTGTATATATGTTTTGTATTCTTATGGAAAAATACGAGAAAAATTATATTACCTGTTTTTTAGCGAAAGCCATGAGGTGTGTTGAATCGAATTGCTTGCTTCCACAAGAGATCTTTTGGTTATGTTTCTGTAATATATCAGCGTAAGCCGAGAACAAGAAGGCCGTGGAAGTGACATATTGACTGTTGGCTCCATCCCTCAAGTGAATCATACCACCTAAATATTTTAATCAAGAAGATCACATTGTGAATCATACCGTAAATATTAATTAAGTTTTATAAATATGTATATATGGTATTGCGTAGAGGCAAGACCTGGGGTAGTGAAGACTTGGTGGTAAGGACTGTCAGGGAGATTAGAGCAGATAAAACTATCGGCTTGTTGTTTGTATAGGTCAAGTCCTTTGTGTCCTTCGAAGAGCAACTGCATTTTACATATATTTAGACATAATCGTTTTCGACAAAAAGAATAAAAAGAAGCTATTTAACTTTGGATATGTGTTATGTACATATATACCTTGGTGATGAGGATCTGTGCACCAGCATACTTGAGATCCCAGCTGAATTCCGCAACGTAAGCACTTATAGCTTCGAATTTGAGGTAGCTAAGGTAGATGTCATCCCTCGTCGCCTTGTATAGCCATGTTGCCGCCCAAATCAACTCATCCTTCACATTATATGTCAAAATTAATATCAATTACAATATGAACAAAGAAAAAACAAAATTTGGAAGAAAAAAATGATTTAGAAGTTAGAGATGAGATTTACATTGTAACCGGAGTTTAGAACAATAGAAGGGGCATTCTCCATCGTATGTACCTTTGTGGCTTTTGGCTAGCTTGAAAAGCTGAAATTGAAATATTGATCAAATGGTTAGTTCTTTTATTTATTAAAGGAATTTTCTACAAAAATATGTCCTGTTTTATACCAAAATCTACAAAATAGTCTATATTTTAAAAATTATCAAAATAGCTTTTAAGAAAAATATTTATCGATAATTAAAAAGATGCATAAATTAAGAAGCATACCAATTTGGCTTTGTTGAGAAGCTGGCGGGAATATGGGTGGTCGACATGGCGGAAAACGATGGAGGAAGCAGCGAATGCAGCGGCGGTTTCAGCCGCAATCTCGGTTCCAGGATCTTTATCACTAATCTGCAACACCGTCCTTGGTGTATGCATGTTCTCGGGCCTCGCCCAACACTGGTGGTCCGCGTTAGGATCACCAACCTATATGATCATATTCATAGGCACAACCATTTCAATTGATAAATTAATACATTCATCTTTCTTGCATGATATAATTGCAAAATAAAATTTGTTTATCTGTTTGAAACCTGAACATAGAGGCGGTTTCTTGCGACAAGCACATTTTAGGAAATAATCCGTACCCAACGGATACCAGCACGAGCATTTCGAGCTCTCCCATGGCATGAAGTTCTTTCTCGTAAGCAATGGTGGACCAAGCAAGCGTTGTGATCGTAAACGCCATTGGAAGACCATACTTCACATTGTCTCCTGCGTCATAGTACCCTCCCGATAAATCCACCTAGACATATATAATTGTCTCATTAATTATTCTTTTTTTTTGGTCAACATTAATTATTCATAGTAACATATATGGTTATGATAAAATATATCACAAGCTTACATTTTCAAGTTTGCCATCGTCAAGAGCAGAATCACCTCTCCATGGAACCCTATTGTTAGGAGGGAGTTTGCCTGATCTTTGAGCCTCCAAAAAGATAAGGGATTTGGTAAGGGCATCTTTGTAGTTTATGTTCGTGCCATTGACACATACAATGCTAATGATTCCATAGAGACCCAACAATATGGCCCTATTCACAACCTTTCCTCTTCCTTGATCCCCATAATTACCCATAATTTCAAAATTAAAGTTTGTAATAAAAATGACCAATTCTTATATAAGAATGGGAAAAGAAAGAAAGGAAACTGATCTTTTTCTCTCTCTCTTTTGAGAATTTCTGTTTTTTGTTCAACAAAAAACGAAAAACAATTGCATGCTTTTCGTTTTTTTCTTGTTTTTTTAATTGTTTTATTGTTTTTTATTTTCCTACCTCTCCTCGGGTTTTATATCTTATATGATGGCGGAAACGATTAGAGAAACTTATAATAGAATTTCTTAGAAGGTTAAGTATATGTTTACTAATCTTGACTTAAATATTCACATCCATCGGTCACTATTTTTTTCTGTCTTATTTTGTTGTTTTTTTCTTTTTCTATTTTCTAAGATCCTAAAAAAAGATGATTGGATTCGATTAATTTAGATCATACATTGTTCTTCTTCGGATGGTTAGACGTAATTTAATCTTTAGTTAAAAAAAATGGAAAAAAAAATAATAATCTTTAGTTGGAAAAATGATTTGAAAGAAAAAAAAATAAGAGGGACATGACTTGAGACGGTAGTACAACCTCCGTGGCCATAGTTTAACCCAAAATCATTGAAACCTTGTATGCGAAAAGAGATAATAAGATCTATATGGACAAGTTGATGTATATTCTTATGTATTAGCCAAAAAAACATTTCTGCCTTGTTTTAGTAGTTCATATATTATCAATCTTATTGAGTAATTTTATAAAGTTCAATAAACGACTTAAGGTGTTCAATAATGATTCAATTCTCCTAGTCCTTTGAGCTCACTGTGATGACCGGATCAAACCAGACTTCTTATAAGTCCTAGTGATTAGGAATTATCATCTCTAAATTTGAAAGATACATCGTTTACCTCATGAATGGAAGAAATGCTTAGCAATGAAAACATTGGAAGTTCGAATATGAGGCAACAACAAGACGCGATAAGAATTCAATTTATACTTCTAACACATCCAGTGATTCTTATATACCTGATCTTAAGTTTATATACTCAGTGCAGCTAAAACGTAGATTGTTGTTTGGTTAGTTGATTTATAAGTTGAAGAAAGACTCTAATCAAAGAACGTCTACTAAAGGAAAAGGTTATGACAATATTAGTCCACATCGAGACTTTGAAGATTAGTGGACTAGTATATATAGTGTGAGATAAACTCCTCCTTTGAATAGCTTTTAGATGTGAGCTAGGCACATACTAATAGAGAAGTCTCTAAATCTTTCCTACAGTTTTAATTTCTATCTAGTATGATAATTATTAAGTCATTGTTGGCTTTCTTTTGCATTTTCTATGTTTCATGTTTATTTGTGTTTGATCGATTGTTTTGAGTTTGATTTGGGTAAGGATGAGATTGCAGAGCTCGATTAGGCTGTGAGCTCGATCGATGTGTTAATGGGGAAAGCTATTTTTTGGTTAGTTCAAGAGATGAGGCCGAAGAAACACTCTAACCGCAGAAGATCTTCTTAAAGGAAAACAAAGGAAAACAAAGGAGAAATTTAAATCTCTTAGAGGGTTTGTCTTTTAATGTGATAAGAGTATAACTACTCAGTTTTGCAGTTAGTTTTGCTATACCTCTATATTTAAATTTGATTGGTAACACTTTACCGCAACAATAAAAAATATATCACTTTAATATTTATCAATCATAAAAGTTTTAAAAAAGAAAAAAGTTAACTATACCACAAAACAAGACCACCATTTGTTTTCGAATGAATTGTAAAAATAATACTTTATGATAACTTAATTACAAACGCCATAATTTCAAAATGTAGCAACCTATAGAAGGTAATATAATAACCAAATTGACTTGTGGTAATTGTGGTGGAGTGATGGTGGTGGCCGACAATGACCGACAGTGAGAACCGACGATGGTAGCCGACGGTTTCTGGTAGCGGTCGATGGTGGTAACCGGTAATGTTTGGCAGTGATAGCCGGCGGTACTGAAAATGATAGTAATATATTTACAGGGTAAAAATATATTAATTTACGGTATACACACAATACCATATGATTTTTTTTTTTTTAATTTACTTAATTTATAAATTGCTTTAAGTTATATTTGCAAATTTCTACCCAAAAAAAAAAAGTTATATTTGCAAATTTCTCTGTCTTTTAAAAAAAAAATTCACTTTTTAATTGTCTGTTTTTTCCGCGGTCATAAATTTGAACTATGGTGGACTTTAAATAAAAAACGCAAGCGTTTTGTAGTGGGCCACATATCCCATCCCGTAAATGGGCATTGAATATTACAAAGAAAACAAATGCTTAAAATGAGACATGCATATAACAAGGAAGTAGTGAGTTGGCCTTAGGATAAGAGCTAAAAATATATTTTCAATACTTCTTGTTCTCTCTTTGTAAAGATTTTTATTTCCATATTTTTCCTTATGGAGAAAACAAGGAGAAGGCACACAGAAACAGAAAACTCAAATCTATAAGATCCCATATCTTTCTATTCTTTGTAAATTCACAAAGATTTTTTCACCATTTTGTGAAAATATCGATAGTGATGGATAAGATTGATCGAACCTTCTCCGCGGGTCAAGAATTCGCTTGCTTATCGTCGTCTTCTTCTTCTGATGATTCGATCGGGAAGAACAGTGAGGACGATGATGTTGAGGTTAAGTCTCCTTTCAAGGGTCCTCTTGATATGATGGAATCTCTCGAAGAAGTCTTGCCGATCAAGTAAGTATGATTGTTTATGTTTCTTGAGTTAATGTCCGAAGATGGAACATGTTTTAGGTACTGTCTGAATATTTACTTTATTTTTAGGAGAGGGATATCGAAATATTACATAGGGAAGTCAAAGTCGTTCACGAACTTACCGGAAACTGCAGCTTCTTTGTCGGTTAAGGATTTGACTAAACCAGAGAACCCTTTTAGTCGTCGTCGGAGGAATCTTTTTAGTCACAAGATTTGTAGTCGTGGTGGGATCTCAAAGAAACCGTTCAAGAGTGCTTTAACGGTGGCTGTGACGGCTATGAGTCAAAGAGAAGGAGACTCATCTTCTTCCTCTGGTGATGATTCTACTCCGAGGCAGCATCATAAGAATCTCACGCCAAGGCAGAGCAAAGGGTGTGTTCCCGTTGTTGATTCGCCGCGGTGCTTTCAGACGGCGACGGGTAGGAACATTCATAATATTATTTGTTAAATGTTAATTACATTGATTATTTTGTTAGACCTTTTTAATTTTCTTATGTTATTGAGAAATTTTCTGGCGAATTTACATTAATGTACATCTCAACTTTACTTTTTATATTAGGAAGAAAATTATAACTTTTGAATAGATCACTTTTCTATGTCAAAATTTTCAAACTTTTTTATTATTTGTTAAAGATTTTTACTTTTATTGCCTATTTCAAAATTGGTTTGAATTATTACAAAATGAATTTTAATTATCTAGTCAACATAATGAAATGTTGCAGTGCATAATTAAATGTTGCAGTGCTGCCAAAAAAAAAATTCATTAATGTTAAAGTTTCTTTTCTATCATGCTCCAAAGCGTGAGCCCAAGTCCCAACGGTTACAAAATTTTATAAGTATATTCTCTAAACAAATCATTTATTACATATGTAGTCAACATGATTATAGATGTGCAGATGAAAAAAAAAAAAAGATGACAAAAGAAAAGAAAAAAAAGATCATGGATATTCAGTGCTGGTCCAAACGTTTAGAATCAATTGTTTTACAAATGATAACGTCTTTAGTTCTTTGATTCATTTTGTGGCACGAAATCCATCACTGGCTTTATAAGTATTATGTTCCTTTTGAATATTTATCGAGATTGGTTTTTTGGTTATTTTGGTACATCTAACGACTACCGTTATGATTTGCGAAAATTCACTGTATTGTTATGTTATTATATATGTTTGTGGAAATTTAATTTATCGTTTAGTAATAAAAGATATTTAAAAAGTGAAAAAGTAAAAGGAAAGAAAAGCACGACAGTAAAACTTAGCTAAGTATGAAGGTTAAACGAGCAGTTACCACTTTATATATTTATTTTTCTTAAGCTTCATTTTTCGTTTCAAACTTACAATCGTAGTGGGAAAACGATTACATTATACTTAATTCTAATTCTAAGGTTTTTGAAAAGGAATAATAAATATACCCTTTGTCTCTCTATTCCAATATATATGATTTTTTACCTGAAAGTTTGCGTATTAAGGAATTTTATTTTATAATAACATCATTATTAAATAAGTAAAAAAATAAAAAATAATCAAAAAAGTAAACAAGAATGCTAATGGCCACTTTAGGTCAACTTCTTCTTCAATGTTCGTTCTTGTTTTTTTTTAATCCACATAAATAAATATCATTAGCAAATTGTTAGAAGAAAATACAATTGAAACCAATTTTTTCATAAACAGTTTAAAACTTAAAAATTTCACAAAGTTCCTTTTTTATGAACATCTTCTGATTTGCTTTCTTATTTTTCTATTTGTAGTTTCAGATTTTTGGTTTTGTTTATACATCAAGACTTTGATTGTGACAAATAATGAGTTCAGACGATGATAAGTTAATGATTAATAAGTAATGATACAATTAAATTTGTTTTTCCTTTAAAATATCTTTTTTCTGAACGATAGTGTATTAGGCTTTTTAAAAAAAAAAAATTATTGTTAGGTTAAAATAAATTGAAAATTTAATAAATAAATAAAAAAACATCTGACAAATTGGGAGAGAGGAAGTATAACTGGTTTGAAAATTATTGTTAATCAGAGACAACAATTCACTAATAAGAAGAAAATAGTTGAGGGCTTTCACTACAAGAAAACCTGCATTTAGTGACACCGGAAATCGTCACAAATCGGTCGCAAACATCTGTTTACGACGTTTGAGCGACGACTTAGAGTCGTCGCAAATTTGTCGTCGCAAAATGACAAGTGTCACAAAAGGATCGCAAATTTGCGACGATTTTGTGACTGCCCCAAGTAGTCGCAAATGTGCGACTGTTTTGAGACTACCAAATTCGGTCGCTAATAAGCGACCTTTTTAAGACTGTAATATGTAGTCGGAAAGTTGGTCGCAATAAGTCACACTTGCCGTAGCAAAGTAGTCGCAAAGTAGTAGTAAACTTTACGACCTTTTGTG